>JAQQSW010018228.1:0-11293 GCA_028646575.1 Pseudocheirus occidentalis | reverse complement strand
ACTGTGAATACTGTACTGAATCTTGATTTTGTAATGGAATAAACAGAGTGTTCACTAATTCTGTGTAATCCGAATCTTAAAAGCTGTTCACAGTAGCATTCTCTCAGGAATCTACTGCTGATTGGCTTTACAGCAAGTCACTTAACCCTGTTTGGCACAACTGAGAAATGAGCTGGAGAAGGAATGGCAAACCAATCTAGTATCTGCCAAGAAAACCCAAAATGTGGTCCTGAAGGGTCAGATATGATTGAAATGACTGTATGAGATCATTATTTCCATAGCATCCACAGTCAGCAACAAAATAGAGACCTCATACTCAATCCAGAATCTACTTCTCTTCTGATAATCTGAACCTGTAATTTCTGTCCTTAAACAACATTTCACCAGAGCAAAGTGGTGCAAGAGGTATGACATTCTGGAATTTCAAACAGCACAAACCTAAATGACACAATTCCTGATGTTCTTCCAGGGAGCAATTCCTTTTGCCTCTTTCCTAGGAAGAGGCTTTGCATCATTGCTCTACTGAAACATAATGATCTTCAGATGCATGATCCCCTTGAAGGGAAAATCTTTCATTGTAGAGAGAAAAAATAAATAAAATCCTTGTTGATTTTCTCAGAGGATGTGAAATTGGCAGATGAGGAAGGCAAGAGAACGTATCAGTGCACTTGGAGCTGACAGCTCAAAGTAAGAATTTCCTTAGCTCATTTCTTAGGTCATCTCCTCTGCCCACCCTCCCCACCCAGCCCACATACCTCAATATCACTTTTAAAGAAAATATTCCAAGTGTAAAAAAAATTTTCCACCAAATCTGTTTGATATACTTTCAAAAGTTGGTTTGACTTTATCCAGTCATCACAAAGAGGAAAAAAACAAGGCTCCAAAATGAAATTATTTGTCCAGGACTTTGAATCAAGTCAGAGATCAAATAAGGTAAGAATAGAATTTTTTCTCTTGCCCCCAGGCTTACTATTTTATCCCTGTTATTCCCTTAAAATATTTTTAAAACCCTATACTAGATGCCATATCTAAATTCCTAAAGCATATTACCCACATGTGTAAAAATATAAAATAAATCTAAACTCCCCTTTCAGGAGACTATAAAGATTTGCTTCACAGAATCTCAAAGTGGCAACAACCCCAGAGGCCATCTAGCCCTACCCTTTGACTTATGTGATATCCTAAAACTATCTCTTCTTCCTTCCCTTCCCTTGAAAATTTTCCTTCTTAGGTTGCTATTGATCTAAGTTTAGACTAAGTCTTAACAATAGCTAACATTTATGTAGTTATCTAAAATTATATGTATTTATGTGTGTGTGTGTGTGTGTGTGTGTGTGTGATCTCATTTAAAACCTCACAACAACCTTGTTAGGAAAAAATGCCATTATTATTTCTATTTCACAGAAGAGGAAACTAAGATTAAGAATGGTAAATTGATTTACAGGAGGATACAAAATGAGTAAGTGAATGGGGCAGGATTTGAATTTGGGTCCTCCTGATTCCAAGTGTATTGAGAGAAATTATTATTTCTCTCTCATATTAATAGCCAATTATTAGAACTAAGGAGATCCAAACTTTTTCCCCTGGGGTATTTCCTTATCCAAAACCCAGTGTCTCAAAGACAGGACTGATGGATGATAGTATTAACATTCTCCTCATTCTAGGTATTACTACTCCACCCAACTAGGTCAAACTTCTAATGGGAAAATGAATTTCTGCCTGTGAGGATCCACTCTAGCTAATTTGAATTTGAATCCAGCAGATCCTCTATCTAGGTTGTCTGGTGGGATGGTCTGGGGAGAGGTAGTAAGTCCCTTTGTCTAAGAGAGACAAGAAGTCACTCTCCCAGGCCCTCATTTGAATAGGTCCACCTATCATTAATTGCTAACCAATCAGAGTTGATTGCCACCCTCTGGTACACTCTTGTCAAAGGGCATACAAGTCATGAGCCTGCTGCCATGATTGTCTCTGGTCTGAGAGAGATGGCCAAAATGACTGTTCCTTTTATTAATAAAATGCTGGCATTATTAATAAAATGATTAATTGCCTAGAAATTATACTTCTCAAACTTTTTATACATCACTCTATCCACTACAGTCCAGGGCTTTTTAAACCTTTTCCACTCACCACCCCCTCAGCACTTCTTAAACTGAGTTTCCTTACCTAGTTTCCTCACAATTTTCAAATTAAACTAATTTATAGTAAGAGATAGATTCCACTGAGCCAGACACTTAGTCTTGGTTCTTCTAGTTCTTCCCTCATTGTGTGACCATGGGTAAATTCCTTCAACTCTCTGGCCAATAATTTCCTAATCTGTCAAAGAAGAGTGTCGGTCTGGAACAGATCTTCTCAACGAGTCTTGCCCCAACTAAAATCTAACAGTCCTTTTTCATAGCCCCTTTGGATAGTCAAAGGTAATTCTATTTTCTTAGTTATTTGGAGAAAAGATTTATTTCTCTAGACATCTCTTTTCTTTCTATTCTTTTCCCTGGCTCCATGATATTCTTTTTGCTCCATTTTTGTAACAGGCAAAAAATAAGTAAACATTTCTGGCCTCTAATTCATTCCAGGTCTTATCATTTCTTTTTGAGAAAATAGCAAGTTTTATTTTTGGTAGAAAAACATTTATCTTTTTTTCCCATTTTAATATAATACAGTCTAGAGAGATTCCATAAAAATTTAAATTCCATCATAGAATCTTGAATTAAATTTATTGTTATAGTATCTTTTGAAAAATAAATTATATCAATTTATATGTAATCACCTAAAGCTCCAGAATACCTGTGATAACACATTCAGCCACAATTCTCCCTTCAGCCACAATTTCAGTCTCAGTCAGAATACTCCTCTCATTCTCATTCTTGGTCATATTTTCAGTTCCAGACCCAGCCTAAATTTCAAGACACACTTTTCCTTTGGCCCAATTCTCAGGCCTGACCTAACCATTTTTCCACTTTGAACCTTTTCCCAAGAACTTTGTTTCATTCACAGTACAATTTTTGCAACTGGATTCTGCCCACTCGGGTCCACAACTCTCCCAATGAACCATCTATGCTCTAATCCTAGCCAAATCACTTTACAGAAATTAAACTTAAAGAAATCTATAAATTTAAAAGATTTAGGAACAATGGATGGGGATCAATAAGGAAAACAGTGGGCACCCCTCATCCTTTAACTTCCTCTTAAGATTTGGAGGCTAGTTAAATCATAGCTACACATTCTCAAGAAGTAAAGCAATTATGATTTTGATCTTTCTAAATGGATAGTGAATTAGAGTAATTCTGAATTCCTGAAGGTACAGACACACACACACACACACACACACACACACACAGAGCTTTGAAGCTGCATTGTTTTAAATATTATACTCCTCATTTTTTACTGGTATATCCTAGAATTCTATGCACACAAATTTTATATGCAATAAAAATTAAATCATCACTATTCCTAGCCCATCAGAAATTGTTGGCACTGCCAGGTTCTGCAAGAAGGTTGTCAGTGTCACTCCAGATTATCCAATAAATTGATGTCATTCTCAAATAAAATGCAAAATGTTTGCACTTACAATTTCTTCAAGACATTAATGAATTCTTCCAACTTGTCCTTGAAGTGTAGTGCAAGCTCTACAGATGTTTGGCCATGAATGTCTCTAATATAAATGCCAACATTGTGAAGATCTTCATTTATGGGATAAACAAGGGATGATCTAAACAAGAAAACAAAGTAGTACTATCAAGTCTTGTTCTGATAATAATAAAAAATAATAACTTTATAACCAGAAATAAGTTATATGTATAGACATCTCATATGCATATAAGCCACGTACATTAAAGCTTACATATGTAAATTGCACAAAGGCTTTGGGGACACTCAAGATATGTTGTTCTTGAGTCATTTTGGTCACATCTGACTCTTTCCGACCCCATTTGTGATTTTCTTGGCAAAGATAATACAGTGATTTTCCATTTCCTTCTCTAACTCATTTTAAAGATGAGGAACTGAGGCTAACTGTTGGCTTGAGATGTTATGAAAATTAGGGTTTAATGATTTGCCGAGGCTCACATGGCTAATAAGTCTCAGGCCAGATTTGAATTCTTCTTCCTGACTCCAAGTTTCTATATATACACATTTTTTTTGGTTCACAACTACAGGAATTGATGATTAGCTTGCTATGTGAGGCTCTTTCTTAGATGTTCCAGCATTTTTTTTTGCTTTTTTTTTTTTTGGAGGGCAGTTGGGGTTAAGTGACTTGCCCAAGGTCACATGGCTAGTTTTTGTGTTAAGTGTATGAGGCTGGATTTGGACTCAGGTACTCCTAACTCCAGGGTTGGTGCTCTATTCACTGCGCCACCTAGCTGCCCCAATGTTCTAGCATTTTAATAATGGTTTCTTTTTCCAATGGTTTAGAAGCAGTTTAGAAATTATTAATAAGGTTCTCATACAGAATCTACAATTTTACAATTTAAGGCTAAGAATTTACAATATTTTAAAATATACTGACCTTAAATATAGAGGAGGCTATGATTAAGATGAATGCATTTCAACTTCCTTTAAATAATTTTACAGTATATATAATTGGAGGAATACTCTGATCCAGTTCCCTTTAGATTATCTTCCCAATAAAAAGCTCATAGAGGAGTAAAAGGAATAAATAATAGTAATTTATATTAAAGTTTACAAAGTACTTTGGTGAGGACAGTCCTATGGGATAAGTATAGCATCTTATTGGTGAAAAAAACAGAGAAGTCAAATGCCATTTATCTATAATCACACAGCAGTAAAATGTCAGAGGTGTGATTTGAACTCAAGTCTAAGGATTCCATATCCAGATGTTTCCTTCATAACATGTTTCTACCTGTCTTTAAAAACTGGGAGGAAAATATAAACTCTGAAAATTAGAGAATGGTCAATTTAACTTTAATACCTAATAAAATAATTACAATACAGTTTGAGTTACCTGAAGCACATAGTCAATAAAAACTAATTATCTTAGAATTCTAGGTCATGTAATCAACAAGATATAAAAACAGATTTTTACCCCAATTTTCATGACATCTCAAACCTCTCAAAAACAAGAATTATACACAAAAAACAAAGCAATTTCAACTGTCTCCATGGCCAGTACATTAAGAACTCTACTGAGGTAACAATTCAATCAACTAACAGCAATAGAAGACTAGTCACTAACCCCTCTAACTTTCTCACCCATAATTCCTTTCCTGACTGCCCACTATAAAAGGAGGGTTGCAAAAACTAACCCACAGACTTGGAACAAAACACAACTTTGCCCTCCCTCCTCCCAATGTCAGTAAAACCAAAAGGCATAATCTTACTCTGGCTAGGACAGCAACATGGCACCCCTCTACACTATAACAGGTCTTAACCACAGAATTGAAGAACAGAAGGAAATGGGACAGGAAAAATGTGTGACTGGATGACACTCCACTTATACCTTAGGAGAACAACCTAGGATTCAGCTGGAGGCAGCACTATCCCCTCAGAAGTAATTTGAGGCAGAAACTATAGCAAATCATGTCTTTCCTAGGATGGAAGGAGACTAAGATGACTTTGAGGTCCAGCCACCAGAGGAACTGTAATTGAGGGAAAGGAATGATAGAGTGAGCAATAGAGAGAAATTAAGGGGAAAGATTGAAATTATCAAAGACCTGAGGTAGAAGAAAACTCATCTGATGACCTTAAGAGTAAAGATATAAAAGGCCAAGGAAGATGTTAAAAATAGAAGGTTGGGTGGCCTTCAGATTACCTAAGATTTCAGGCGTCTCTGAATAAATATTGTGAGACAAAGGAAAATGAATCAATACCTAATGGGTCAGAGAACCCTGTGAATCCCCCAAAGAGAATGGAAATAAAGCAAAATGTTCCTAACCAGTTTAAGAGAGAAATAAGAATTCTGAAAGCCTAACTTGTGGCCTGTAGAGCAGAAATAATTACTAGAATAGAAAACCTTGAATTTATGGTGGCAATTCTCAACAAAGACACAGAAAAGGGACTAAGTGGTTGGGTATGTAAATATACAAGACATGAAGAATGATCGATCTAGAAAAAGAAAAGCAAAAAGGAATAATGTTTAAAGAAAACATGATCTCCATAAAAGCAAAACAGATTGATTTGAAAGACTGGACGCGTGGAGATAATGCAAGGTTTATAGGTTCTCTGGAAGAACAAAGCAAGTAATAATCATGGACAGCATAATACCAGATAGAAATAATGCAAGAAAACTGCTCAGGGAGTGGAGTCAAGATGGCAAAGTAAAAGCAGGAACTTACTTGACCTCATCTCCAATTACCTCCAATACCTATAAAAAAATTACTCTAAACAAATTTTAGAGTTACAGAACCCACAAAATGACAGAGTGAAATACATCTCTAGCTGAAGTAAGCCTGGCAAGGCAAAAGGAAGGGTCTATTACATCAAGCTGGGAGCAGAGCACAGTCCTGTGTGGGCTGCACCAGCACAGACCAGTGTCACAGGCTGGGTTGGAGCAAACCTCAAGGGACTGAATCACTGGCAGCTGTGGCAGTTTCCCTCCTTCTCAACCCATAAACACCAAAGAGAAAGTAAAAGGTCAGTGGGAAAATTCTTTTGGACCTGGGTGAGAGAAAAGTGGGGCAGTGAAGGTGGCAGCTGCAGTGGCAGCAGCAACAGCAGCAGAAACGGCAGCAATGGCTGCTTCTGAGGCTCCAGGCCCTCAGAGAGCAGGTGAACCAAGTGGCTGACCAGAGGGCAATTGCAGGACTCTCTTTACTGGCACTGAGGCAGGATTCTTTGGCTTTGCTATACTTTGATCTGGGTCTCAGTCATGGGTGGTGGTCTTGGGGTGAGGAATGCTGGCATGGTAGAGTTTGCTGAGGCTGTGAGTAGGCAGTCCTTCTCACAATTCTAAGGCTAGTGCCTAGAAGAAGCTCTTCAGTTGCACAAAACCCTGGAAATTTGAGACATGGCACTTTCAAAATATCTCTCTGGAAGCAGAATTCTACCATGGCAAAGAGCTCAAAAGTCAAGTAATTAGCTGACAAAATGAGCAAACAGTAGGGGAAAAAAATCAGACTATAGAATTTTTCTTTGGTGACAAAGATCAAAACATAGAACCAGAAAAGGACAAAGTCAAAACTCCTGCATCAAAAGCCTCCAAGAAAAATACAAATTGATCACAGGCCATGGAGGAGCTCAAGAAGAATTTTGAAAATCAAGTAAGAAAAGTAGATGAAAAATTTGGAAGAGAAATGAGAGTAATACAAGAAAATCATACAAAATGAGTCAACAGCTTGTTAAAGGAGACCCAAAAAAATACTGAAGAAAATAACACCTTAGAAAATAGATTAACTCAAATGGCAAAAGAGGCCCAAAAAGCTAATGAAGAAAAAAATGCCTTAAAAAGCAGAATTGGCCAGATGAAAAAGGAAGTTCAAAAGCCTTAATTCCATGAGAAATACAGACTAAAAAAGGACTAAATAAATATAAAGACTATGAACCAAAGAAAAAAGTCTAGAAGAGACAGAAGTGGAAGATAAATAATGAAGAAAATGAGAGAAAGAAAACCTTTTTTGTAAAAGAGCCAAAATGAAAATTTCAAAACTAATGAATGAAACAAGTTGAAGGAGGGGAGAGAAAGAGATGTTTTAATTGACTACTTAAATGAGAGGGGGGGGGGGAAAGGTGAAGAATTAAATAAGTGGATGAATGAAAGAAAGAAAAGGAAACTATGAAGTTAAATAAAGCTCCAAAACTAAGGAAAGAGGTAACAAATAGAAGAGATGTTGACTGTGAAAGAGAGCCCCTGGGACCTTTGAATAATTATATCTTCCTCTCTTTAATTATTTCCTCCCCCCATCCCTAAATCACCATCACCTTTCTCCTTCTGCCAACCATCAGAGGAGCTCACCATCACATATACTTCAGAGATACATATTTTTTGGTTCGGGACAATTAAATATCCATACATTAAGCTACCCTCACCAATGAAGTTAGAGTATTTAATCATTTTTAACTTAAAAACCATTTCCTATTTTTCTTCATTGTGTTATTTTTTCTTTTCATTCATTCATTAAATAAACATTTAGCATGCATCTCTTTAGTTGAGAAATTTAGTTCAGATATGAAGAAAATCCAAAATCTGTATAAGAGAAGATTGATACTCTCCTAAAATGTAGATGCAATACAAACATAAACTTCTTTTGCCCACTATTCAATTCAATAAACATTTATTAAGCATTGGAAATCTGTGTCATAAGTGGAAAGTTATTGTCAACTTTGTGGCAAGGAGAGAGAAGAAATAGAGAAACGAAGCCAACATAGAAGAGAGAATTTTGTAAAACAGACTTTAAATGATAGTGAGGAACTGAACAGACTAAAATGGGGTAAAGGGAACTTCAGCCACTGAATGCTATGCCAGCAAGAACAAAAGAGTATACTATATGTTTGGCAAAGCTGAGGGAGAACAGCTGTGTAGAGCAAAGAATATATAGCGGGATACATGAGATTATCCTAAAAAAGTAGGTAGATTATTAAAGGTTTTGAATGCCTCCAAACAAATCTCTAACTTCCTAATTTCTAAATACTAGTGACTTTCTCCTCTACTCTACAGCCGTCAGAAGCTAGGTTAAACCTCATCATCTCCTGGAATTGTATCACCCCCAAGGACTAGAGAGGGAAACTGTGAACCAACTATTGAAGTCATGGAGAAATCAAGGGAAGAACCATGTATTAGAATAACAGACATGGTAAGAAGGTAGGTTATGGTAGATTTCAAGAAACTCAAAAAAGAGAAATGACTGAGAGATAACAGTTAAGGGATGGTCTGGAAACCAAAGCAAGGAACAAGAAGATGCCAACTATCTCCACCCTCACCTGTAAGAGACTTAGAGGATTGACTTCTATTAAAGAAGGCTGTAAGCTATGCAGAGTCCTCAGAGTGAACAGGAAAACTGTTGGAAAGATAAAGGATGGAGGATGTTTGAGTATTTTCCTTTTAGCACCTTTTATGAGATTTTAAATCTTCAAAATGTTCCATGGAGGTTAAAGAAAAGTGTGACACTGTTAAAAGTTTCCTTGATTTGATTTCACCTTTTTGAAATTTCTTGATGTTGTAAGATTTTATTAATCTTCTTGGCAAATTAAGAGTAAATGCTCCACTTACTAATATTCTGAATTTTCATTTGATTCTTTTTTCTGGAGCTGGTCTATAGACGTATTTCTATAGACCAAGTAAAAATGTCACTTATAAAACGGGGTCCAAAGTTCACATTCACAATATTATTTAACAATTTCTTCTTAAGTCATTCTAAAAACCTTGTTTCATATCTATGTCCATTTGTGGCCTTGAGAGTTCTTGAATAAATATCAGAGTTCTAATTCCATACAACAGTGGAGTGACTCACCTTACTCTTAACCTCTACTCTTCAACTATAATCAACTAGACTGACTCCATAATGTAGAGCACACTTGAAATTAAAATTTCCCCACAGCTCTTCACAAAAGTATCTGAAGAAAAGTCAGATATTTCCATGAAACTATTGTTCACTTCAATTGCCCTCTCTAGTCTAAGTCAAACTAGAGTAGGTCTCATTATGTAGGGAATGCTTATGATCTTCAGAAAATTTTAGTAAGTCCAGTTGTTATATTTGTAGTATTTCTATCTATCTCTTTTGATTATCAGAGTACCTGACACACTGCACGCATTCAGTAAATGCTTGTTAACATTGATTGGTTTAAGCCATTTCTAATCTTCATGTTACCTATCACATCGTAATAGTTAGCTATCCTACTCAAATAACACTTTCCCTTCATAAAAAGTATATATTTTTCAATCATAATAAATGGTTCTTAAGCATTTTAGCAAAAAGTAAGCTCTCTGAGGGCAGAATCTATAATTTTTTTAAATTTCATATTCCCATAGCCTACTGCAAGTTCTTATATGTAGTAAGTACTCAATAAATGTTTATTGAGAAGCAGAGCCAAGATGACTGAGTAAAAGTAGGGATTTGCTTGAGCTCTCCCTCAAAATCCTCCAAATATTTGTCAAAAAAAAAGACTCTGAACAAATTATAAAGGAATAGAACCCACAAAAAATGGTGGAGTGAAACAAATTCCCAGCCTAAAACAACATGGAAGGTCTACAGGAAAGTTCTATTGTACCAGTCTGAAAGAGGAGTGCAGTTAAACACAGTATAGTACAAAAGACACCAGCATAGACAAGGCCCCAGCAAACCCAGAGAAGGCCCTAGGGGACTGGATCACTAGCAGCTGTGGCAGTTTCCAGACTTCTCAACCCACAAACATCAGACAACTTATAAGGTCAGTAGGAAAGGTCTTTCAGACCTGGGTGAAAGAGGAATACAGTCTGACCTCAACCACACATCAGCAGTGGCAATAGTGGCACTATGTACTATGGTACAGTGATTGAGTGGCTGATCAGAGAGGGATTAGAGGGATCTCTTTGGTGGCATGGAGGCAGGATTATCTTGTTTGGCCTGTGCTTGGATCTAGGCCATAGGCCTGGATGGCAGTCCTGGGGCAAGGAGGAGTGCTAGCATGGCGGAGCTTCTCGTGGTGGTAGAGAAGGAATCCCCCTCACAGTTCCAAAGCAGAAAAGAGTGCTTGTGGTCACTCACAAACCAAAGCATAGGCCAGGAGGGGAGTAAACACTTCTCCTTTGATCGTATAACTTTGGAAGCACTGAAAATTTACAGGTCCCTAAAAGTATCCCTGAAAAAACTGCACCAAACCCCTGAAGCTTGGAACAGTACACACTCCACACTAGAAAAAGAGTCTTATCTTAACAAAGAGTTAAAAAGTCAAGTATTTGATTGGGAAAAAGAGAAAACAGCAGAAAAAAATAAAACTATAGAATCTTACTTTGGTTACAAAGAAAATCAAAACATACAACCAGAAAAAGACAAAAAAAAGTCATACATCCAAAGCCTCCAAGAAAAATTTAAATTGTCTGCAGACCATGTAAGAGCTCAAAAGTGATTTTGAAAATCAGTTAAGAGAAGATGAGGAAAAATTAAGAAGAGAAATCAGAGTGGTACAAGAAAATCATGAGAAATGAGTCAACAGCTCGTTAAAGGAGACCTCAAAAAATACTGAAGAAAATAACACCTTAAAAAATAGACTTGGAGAATCCAAGGGAATCAAGTAAAAAACTTCTTGAGACAATAAATAAATTTAGCAAAGTTGCAGGATATAAAATAAAGCCACATAAATCCTCAGCATTCCTATATATTTCCAATGAAGTCCAACAGCAAGAGATAGTAAGAGAAACCCCACTTAA
>JAQQSW010018227.1:0-11293 GCA_028646575.1 Pseudocheirus occidentalis | reverse complement strand
GGAACATTATACTCAGTTTTGCTGGGTAGGTGACTCTTGGTTTTAATCACAACTCTCTTGTTCTCCAGAATATCATATTCCAGGCCCTTCGATCCCTCAGTGTAGAAGCTGCCAGATCCTGGGTTATCCTGAGAGTGCTTCCTCAATATTCAAATGGTTTTTTTTCTTGGCAGCCTGTAATGTGTATATCTTATGATAAAGAATGACCTTTACAGTAGGGGAGATGTTGCTGCCTCAAGGGCACCTTAGAAATCCTCATTTCCACCAGTCAGGCCCACCTAAGCCTGCTTCACCTCCCTACTTTCCCTTCTCTCCTCATGATGCCTTTGGAGAAGACTTTCCAGCAGGGCCAGAACTTCAAACAGAGAGATGTGATACTTCATTGAAAACAATATCCTACCCAGATACCAACTTCCCATACTGGATAAAACCAAATTCTTTTTACCAGATTATGTCAAGAGGAATGTGCTAATCAAAATAATTTGAAGACTCCTGTACCTGAACATTAAGTGAGCTTTGTTTCTCTTGGTGAATGGACATAGCATGATGAGCATTTCAGCACCTATTTTTGATGTGTATGAAAGCAGAAGGATGAAAATTCTTGTATATGGTATACATCTCTTAGGAGACATTTGAAAAGAAATCTTCAGTGTAAGACCTAGTACAAAGCTTCTATACTAGAATTTTTTAAGCCCTCACCCAGGGAAAACGGGATGTTACCAACTGAAATTGATCAATTCATCTAATTACAGTTCACCAAAATAGAAGTATTATTTGCCATCTTAGGGATTTTAGTTGTCTCTTGTAGTACATGCATATATAATCATCCATTTCAATTCCAAAAGCATAAATAATACAGCTTTGGAAAACTCCTATTTCATCTAGGATATCTTGATTTTCTTTTATAAGTTTTAGGTTTAAAACCATACCTTACATTCTAAGTTGCCAATAAAATGGACATTTGAATTATTGCAGTGACTTAAAAACAACAACAAACAACAACAACAGGAATTTGAATTCTAATGGTAACTTTTAAGCATTTAGTGATAACAGTCTTTGTTCATGGAAAATGATAATTTTTATAGGAAACTCCTCTTTAACTCTGTACCCTTAGGTAGGCTTGCCAAATGTCATCTCTACTTTTTAAAAGTCCATTTACCATCAGTGGTTGTGACAAAACAGGGTAAATGGGGGAGAGGGGAGTCTACCTTATTCTGGAATCAATGCATTGATTCCAACTTAGAAAACCACCAACTTTATTACTGTCACTTGCTTCCCTATATAGTCATACAAAGAAATCCCACAGAATTTATGGGCAAATTGAATTATTTCTTTCAAATACTTGGCTTCTGAAAAATTCTGAGAACAGAGAGATGACATTTCTTATATTATAGATTTGCAGTGACTATTTCATTAAATAGTTGCACCAGAACAAGTCTCCTGTGATACAGTTAGAAACTAAATCATCCTAGAACTTTGGAGCATTAAAATTCATTTTGTACTCACTTGCACTTTTTGGGTTAAATCTGTAGTCTGATTTGTTATGTTTCAAGTGGAAAAGTAACTGCTTCACTAAAATACTTTATTAAAATTTTAACTGTAAGCATACTTCATCTATCACTGTTAATCATAAAAACCCCTCCAACCAGTATTCACGCATGTCACTTGTAAAGGAGAATGAAGCAGAGGGGTACAGCTGTTTTCAACAATGTCAGTTTACTTAATATCTTGAACAAAGGACGACAAGTGCTTTCGGCTACTTGCATGGGATTGATAACTTGTTTTCACAGAATGTCACAGAAAGTTCATTGTCATACACTTGGACTTAAGTATGTATGTGAGAGATCAGCTAAAAGTACCCTTGTATGTTTAGATTTTTGTGAGATATCTACAATTGTTAGTAAAAGTTATTTACTGTAATAGAGAAAAGCAATATTACTGAATCTTGATAGTATAGTTGATGAATGTATACAACTTCTTTTGCAAACATAAAAATGGTTTTTAAGAGAATCAAAAGAGGGGTAGGAGATATATTACTAATAAAATATTTGATAGAGGTAATGAAAATAATGCAATCGATAACTTTGTTTACATGAAACTGAAAAGGTTTTGCAAATACTAAATTAATACACCTAGGAGAAGACAAGAAATGTTCAAATGAGGAAAAATATTTTTGTAACAGATTTATCTGATAAAGGTTTAGTGTCCAAGATACATAAAAATTAATTATAGCTATGCATTTATACATATACATACAGACATGCATATATACACGTATAAAACTATGTGTATATGCACACATATGTATATGCACATATGCATGTAAATATGCACAAATAAGTTTCAGACCCCAAAAGATAAGTAATCAGAAGATATGAGCAATCACTTCTCAAAGGAAGAAATGAAAGCTGTTAACCACATAAAGAATACTCTAATCACTCATAACAAGAGCAATGCAAATCAAAACCTCAGCATTTTATCTCATACTATGTACTTTGTCAAAGATGATGAAAATGGCAATATTCAAGGCTGAAGTGGTTGTAAGAAGATAGGCACATAGGTGGCTTCATTGTTGGTAGACTGTTTTGGAAAACAATTTGGGATTATGCAAATACAAATGACTACAATATCCATAACTTTTGACCTAGAGATTCTGGCACTAGGTTTAAGCCCTAAGTAAGCTATTGATATAAACAAAATCACCATTTATGCTAAAATATTTGTAATAGACCCATTTGTGATCACAAAGAAAGAGAAACAGTGGAGATGCCCATTGACTAGGGAATGACTAAACAAGTTGTGTTACAGGAATGTAATGGAATATTAATTATTCTGCTATAAAAATGACTAATATGGTTAATACAAAGAAGCATTGAATTATTTACATAAACTAAAGCAGAGTGAAGTGTGTAGAGCTCAGAAAAAATACACACAATAATTAATAAATTGAAATAGAATGGGGAAAATATGAAGGTCAATATTGCAAAATTATAATGAGCAAACATGACTTGAGAAAGGAGATTTGAGAAGAAACTCCCATCCCACCACTTCACAGAGGTGACAGTCCATAAATGTTGCATATCACACTTGTTTTCAGATATTTGGGGTATATAAATCAGTTATACTAATTCTTCTTTTTTGTCTTAAAAATACTATTTCTTATGTTGGACAGCTCTCTGGGACAAGGAGTGGAGCATATATTGGGAAAAAGTGTGATGATGTAAAAAAAACATCATTTTTATTTCTTTTGAAAAGAAAAGACTGGTTTATTGTCTTGAAATTTGGGGTTAAAGGAATAAAGAAACTATTAGGTATCTGTTCAAGTAAATAAAAAAGGCCTTTTCAGGTTACCCAAGGTGATACTATAGTAGTTTTATGGCAGGGACAAAAAAGGATGCTTGGCAAAGACATAATTACTAGCAATAAGGAGTTGAGGGAAACTGAATGAATATTCTTGGACATGAATCTGATTTCCACCACTCAGTGGTGATTAGAGAGTATTCTTGCCAGTCATGAGTCTCTTCCCAAGCACTAGCAGATGGACATCTTCTACAAATAATGCATAATATTCTTGGAAATCCTGCCCTCATTAATTGCTGGGAAACATGGAAAGAATCCGAAGGGCTCTACTCATGTGTAATAGCAGAGATCATGTTCCCAGAAACGTCATCTTACATAAAGGAGGAAAAATGTATTGAAACACTAGATAGCCCTTCAGTGAAAGGTTAGAGACTGGGTGGTCCCTATAGAAAACGGATTTTGTAAGGCAAACCCAAGTCTTGTATATTGTTTAGTATCTTCCAAAGGAAGGAAACAAAAGCATGTTTTCACAAATATAATTATTAAAATGCATTGTACACCATAATATATATATATATATATTATATATATATATATCAGTCTTGGTGCAGGAAATAAAGTTTGGCATGGCCCCATACTCTGTATTTATGAAGCACATTTGTTGGAGTGGTTTGACATGTGCAGAGTATATAAGATTAATTCTCTTAATGTCATTTAGAGGGAAGAGGTAAGTATGATTAGGAAAAAATTAAAGTGCCAAGAGACAGATTCTCCCAAGGCCAAATTTTTGCCTTAGGTGTAAATTGGATATCATTGAGCACTTTAAACGACTATTTAATGGCATGAAAAAGTAAATATTGTCACAGGGGCCCCTATCCCAGAGAAGGAACCTTGATCTTCACCAGGATGCCTCATAAACTATGAAATATCTCATAGTCCACAGAGGGTCCTGGTCCACTAGACACATCTGTCCTTGCTGGAGGCTGAGAAAGAAGGATTCAGGTTAACAATAGCACTTTAAAGCTGCAGTGAATTGTCTTATGTTGGAAATAAGGGGAGAAAAGTTTTCAAGAAACATATTGCAATATTTCATTGCTTGCAACTAAAACTGTCCCTAAATGCCTCTATTGAAAATGTGTCAGTCAGGGAGGCGTGATGATAAAGTAGGAAACTATAAATTTCTAAATATTCTTATTGTGAAATGTTAGGGGGCATGAGTGAGAGTCAGTATAGGGATTAAGTGAATGTTTTGAGGTGTCCAAACCCTTTACAACTGAATTAGCCCAGTAACAAACTCTGAAGGCATATGAATTGCATCTTTAGAGTTTATCAAGTTGGTAGGGAAATCTTCCATAACTGTTAAGAGATGCATTTAAGTACTAATACAGTGAACACTTTCTGATTGCTAACTCAGAAGGAAACTGAATAGGAACTGGCTGAGGGTCCCTGACATAGGCCCCCATACTGGCTCTGTCACTTCTCACTTCCAGCAGGAGGTTAGAAACTGCCAATTTTAATTAAAAACATTGTTTTTAATAAGTAATTCACAGCTATGCATGGTGAGAAATGTGCTTGCCACAAGAACACAAGGAAAGCCATGATTAGAACTTGTTTTGGTCTGAGTCTCCTCAGCTTATTGTAAAATAATAATGATAAAAAATCATGGTTCTAGTTCAACTTTTCCTCCCTTAACTAGATACTTTTCTACCTTCAAATTAAAAAATTCCAGCAGTATCCTACATCATTTCCTTTGAGCTCCTTTTAAGAAGGAGATTTAGTAAAATCAAAAGAAAGCAGTTTAGTAAAAGAAAAAAAAATCCCATTAGATCTCCCATAATTATCTTGCTATGACATATGTAAAATATATATGAATTTATGAATATATATATATGGAATATATATGAATATATATGAAATGTATAAAACTATACAAAGGATAGTGGACAATGATTTTTCTTCCGTTCCCTGAAACAATACCTGCAATCCTTTCTGACAAAGCATGTACTTGGAAGATAGACAATGATAATATGTAATGTTTATATGATGTTTGCTATGTAACAGGAACCACGCTAAGAATTTTACATCTTTTATCTCATTTGATCCCCACAACAAAGATAGGTGCTATTACTACCCCCATTTTACAGATGAGAAAACTAAGGAAAACAGAAGTTAAGTGATTTACCTAGGGTTGCATAGCTAGTAAGTGTATGAGGTCAGATTTGAACTCATGTCTTCTCGACTCCAGGTCAACCTTCTATCCACTGTACCACCTAGCTGCCTATGACTGGGTGTAATACCTCTTTATGGTTTCCTATGAATCTTGTTCCATGATATGGATAATAATCATGAAGATGAACAAAAGTGAGTTTAATGGGTCTTTACAGAACGTGAGAATTAACCTTTGCAGGTGATTCTGGATTCTCCTACCCTGTCAACAGAAAAAAAACAGAGCCGCCTTATTATTTACCCAGACAACAATGTGTAAAGGGGACATTCTTAATTATAATTCTTAATTATCAGCACTAGCATAAGGGGACACATTTATCAATAAATCAGAATGATAGTTAATTACAAAATTATAAAATTAAGCTCTATTGGTCTCAAAGTCACGCTTCTAAAAATTTCAATGATTAGAAAAATAGTATTAAATGCAAAAGGACATTTTTAAAATTCTCAGAAGTAAGGGAGTAATTCTCAGAAGGAAAATAATTACCACAAATCTCATACACTTTACAGAGAAGATGTGGAGCTACTATTAGTCCTGGCAGGTAGCTGGTGGTACAGTGGATAGAGTGCTGGAAAGGTATCTGAGTTCAAATCCAGACTCAGACACTTACTAGCTGTTTGATGCCAGACAAATCACTTGACCTCTTCTGACTCAGTTTCCTCCGTTGTAAAATGGGGGTAATAATCACACTAATCTCATAGGGTTATTGTAAGGATCAAATAAGATATTGGTTAAAATGCTTAGCTATAAACACTATATAAATGCTTATTTCCTTCCCCACACCTACCCTTGTAACATTTGAATTGTTTGTATAATGTGGCAAATTCAAAACAATAAAAGTTACCCCTGGCTTTTGCCACTTGACCAACTCAACTCCTTTTCCAGTCATACATCTGTCAGTTGCAATTCTCCATTGGTAAATATATTGCCTCAAAGTCACACTCACCCATTTACTTCTCTACTGTCCTCTGGGAGAATTTCAATATATTGATAGCAGTGAGAAGTAACAGTTCACAATCAAAGGGTAAACAATACCTTTAAAATCAGAGCGCAGAACCACACACACAAAAAAGGGGGCCATTTGATATAGGCTTAAATTTGCCTACCTGCTCTAAAGATATCATGACTGTACAACCATAATTGTATGTTATGCAAGTGGTATACATATGTGTATGTGTTATATTGTATATAATATATTGATAATAAATAAATTGTATAATTGGTATTTGGAGTAAGAGCCCTGAATCAATAAGAAGCAGTTTAATTATGTTCCCCATCTACTTTAGGAAAAAAATGTATATTAAGTCTTAAACAATTTTCCCCAATTTAAATTTTCAAAAAAAATAATTGCTATTAAAATAGATAATTTATTTCAGATATCTGGAAATTAACATATTGATAATTTCTTATTCCCTGAAATTTCTAAATAATAAGGCATTCCTGCAATTAGGCTTGACAGGAACTCATGTGTATGTGCTTTTAAAAGTGAATTCACTTGTCCAAATACTTTTGGCATGGGAAAATAATAGAAATAAGTCTGAATTTCCCCTTGCCAACTGTCAGCATAAGGAAATAGTCTGGAAGCCAACTGGCCATCAACTAAATTGCCATCCTAGCTTTAAAAAATAAATTACCACATGTAAGGGCAATTCCAAATGTGAATAATCCACCATTTCTTAAACAAGAGTTCACTATAAAATTGAAGATTGAGAGACAAGGGAATCTCATACACATTTTAAAATATATATCTAAAGAAGACCATTTTGAAATCCTTCCCTCTCCCTACCAGTTGCGCTATTATCCTGCTTAAAATGAAATAAAAATAAAACTCTCCAATGATTGCCCAGTACATATAGGCTGAAATCCAAATTCCTCAGCCTTGCACAATCCTGCTTAGTCCAGCATAGCCAACCACATTTCTCACTATTTCTAAACATCAGCTCTTACTTCTCTCTTCTTGTACCTTTCCCTTTTAAAACTTCAAATTATCCCCCTTCCTAACTTTCAAAATAATACTCATCTTTCACTGCTTAAATTAAGTATTATTTTCCTCATGAAGCATTCCCTGATCAGTCTTCCCCACTTTGACCTATTGGCTCATAGGAATTAGAACTATAACAAGGGCCTTGGATATAACTTCATTCAGTCCCTTTATTTTGTTTTTTAAAAGATAAGGAAAATGAGAACAAGGGAGGCTAAGATTCTTGCCAAAGGTATACAAATAGTAAATTGTAGACCTGGGTCTAAGACCCAGATGTTGTCTCTTCAAATTCATTCTTCTTTCCATTAATTTGAATAGCTAAATCTCTCTTATTTTGTAAAGATCTTCAAAGCACTTCATACTTTTGCATACTTGCCACAACTATGCATTTGCTTTCATTGTTAAAATATAATAATTTTTCTTCCATGTATCCACAATCAGTCCAGAGACTGTAGGTTATCCTTCTTGTCTATGCCCCCAATTGCCTATCCAATTGCTAACATACATTTCATTGGATCTTTGTTAGGTAAATACTCTTTCCATGGAGGTAGATTCATAGATACACCCATGCCCTCTCATCCTGGGCCACTCTTGTCCATGTCATCCTTTATATCCTTCAAAGGATGCACTCACAGTTCTATTAATCTTCCTCTCGTTCTTTTACAGTATGTAGAATACAAACAGACATATGGACTCTCCACCCATTAACTTTTGCTTTTACCACATGACCAGCCCAACTTATTTGGGGGTCATCCATCTGATACAATTTAGAACACATAACCATTGTAATTCTTCATTGGTGATATATAGCTTCCTATTCATATGAACCATCTTCTCTATCCATTGCCTTCTCTCTGAGCTTCAGTTTTAATTAGGAGAAATAATTAGAATCTATCACTTATAACTGAGCAAATCTCTAGAGAATTAGAGTTCTTGAAAAAAAAGAAAAAGAAAAGATAAGCATTTCTTCTAAGAAAAAGTCAGAGTCATTAAAGGCATCAAGTAATATTTCAAATTTCAAAACCCCTTAATTCTTCTTCTGATTCAATTCTAGACCCTGTCCATTGACTAGTCAATTAACCAATCAGCATTTATTAAGCAGCTAGTATATGCCAGACACTATGTTATGTGCTAAGTATAGACAAAATATATGCAGGCACCTTAGCTCTATACATTATCTGTTTATATCATAATCTAAATAATAGACTTTCTTAAACATCTTGCTTTTTTCCTGTGAGGACAGGGAAGACAAACTCGTGAGTGATTATGACTCTCATTTAAAAGTTCTACAATGTCCCCATATTTTAAAGCAATCAGCACCATGACGCCAATGAATAAAATCATATGGAGAACATTGACATGTCTAGGTATTCCTTTTTCTTTTCGACTGTATATATTGGATATCCTCCAAAATGGTGGGAAAGTCCATTGTTAAACATACATTGCCCTTTTATGTTTTTTGATTATTAATAATCAGAAGGTTCTCAGATCCAGTCCTCTTGTTACAAGGAACTATGTACAAGGTAGTCAATGAATACTTTAAAAATGAACACGCAAAATATCCATCCATTTTAAGAGAGCTCAAGTTCAGGGTTTTTTTGGGGGGAGGGGACAAAATTTTACCCAAATGAATAATATTTTATTTTTTAAATTGATTTGTTTATTTACTTTTAATTTACAAGATTCAGTTCCACAGACCCTTGAGTTTCAAATTTTCTCCCCTTCATATCTCCACCCCCATGGCAGCATGCAACCAAGTATAGGATCAGTAAATACTTTCACATTGAACATTAGCGTGGTTGTATAGAAGGGTTGTAACCAATGGAGTGAATACTGGGAAAGAGGAGACAAAATCAAACATGGAAAAGAAAGAGAGCATGTAGATTGATTCCGTCTCCATTTAAACTCTGTTCTTTCTAGATCTTTCTCTGAATGTAGACATCTCCTTCCATCCTGAGACTTGTATAGTTGTCTCATAACAGTGTGTTGCTGAGAAGAGTCCAGTTTATCAAAGTTGGTTGCCACACACACAATGTGTCTGTTATTGTGTACAAATTTTTCCTGGTTCTGCTCTTCTCCCTTAGCATCAGTTTGTATAAGCCTCTCCAGGTAAATATGAAGTCCATCTGCTCCCTATTTCTTATAGTACAATAGTATTCCACTACATTCATATACCCCAACTTGTTTAGCCATTCCCCAATTGATGAGTATTCTCTTAATTTCCAGTTTTTTGCCACTATACAGAGAGCTGCAAGAAATATTTTTGTACATATGGGTCTTCCTCATACTTCTATAATCTCTAATGCTCTAAATCACTATTGAATCAAGAAATACAAATCAAAACATCTTTGAGGTGACACATCTCACCAGTCAGATTGGCTAAGATGGCAAAACAGTAAAATGACAAATGCTAGAGAAGATGTGGAAAAATCTGAACACTAATGCATTGTTGGTGGAGCTGTGAACTGATTCAACCATTCTGGAGAGCAATCTGGAGCTATGGCCAAAGGGCTATAAATAATTGAATACTCTTTGACCAAGTAATACCACTTCTGGGGTTGTATCCCAAAGAAATATTTTCTTATTTGATCTGTATCCACCTTAAGTTCTTCATTCTTTTGCAAAAACATTTATGGAAGATGTACTATGTTATATAAAATAATCTTCTTAATGTGACCTAAGATGCAAATCCTTTCCTTATAAAGATTGCTATCAAGGATTTATGTGAGGGGGTGGGGAGCAGAGCCAAGATAGCAGCGTAGAAGCAGCAGGGTCCCACAGCTCCCATGTAGCCACCCTAAACACCCATAAAAATATGATGCTGGAAAATTTCTAGAACACTCCAACTCAAAAAATACAGAAAACAAATATCTCATGGAAGGCAGCTTGGCAGCAGGGGATCATTGTGGCAGGACTCATGCAGAGGCCGGCCCAGCTTGAAACTGAAACCATGGCCAGGCCCTGGGGGTAGGAAGGAGCCAAGCTGAGCTGCAGTCAGTCTACAAGAGAGAAGAGCTACAGCCTCCAGTAACTCGACATCTACCAAGGTGTGAAAAATAGGGATTAAAGAAAGCTGTGAAAAATAGGGATTAGATAAAGGCAGCTGGCAGGAGGGGCTCATGCCAGGCGGGAGCTGAAACCAGCCCAGCCTGAAACCACCATGTGACCAGGCTCCAGGGCAGCCTGGAGGAGCTGAGCATCCCAAGCCACAGCATGAGTCTACTTCAGAGAAGATCTAAAGCACCTGGAGCAATCTGCATAAGCCAGGATTAAGGTCAGTGAAAGTGAGTGAAGCTTTCAAGCAAAATTTGGGTGAGGAAAAGCAGTTTTGCCAATCTACCCTGGGGGAAAGGAAGCAGTGGGGGAAGGTTAGAAATTGCTGTAACCAGCGGATGCCCGCACTGGGCTGCTTCAAAGACCCTGGCCTGTGGAACCCGCAGGGGGCTGAAACAATTGATCAGGGCCAAGTGCACTTGCGTTGAGCAGCTTGGATCCAGATCGTGGTCTTGGGTGTTGGTCCTGGGGTGTGCTCCCAGCAAGTCAAAACTGGGGGAGGGCGGCTGCAACACCTCCCTAATAGCTCCGGCAGTGGGGAAAACCTCAGCAATTTGGAACAGAGCTTCCCCCGTGGAAGCAGAGTTCCACAAAGCTGAAAAAAAATAACCAATTAATTGACTGGCCAACATGAGGAAAAGGAAGAAAAATAAGAAGAGCAATAAAACTCTAGAATCCTTTTTTGTGGACAAAAAAGGATCAAAGCATGGAATGGGAGGAAGACAACACAG
>JAQQSW010018226.1:0-11293 GCA_028646575.1 Pseudocheirus occidentalis | reverse complement strand
AGAGAGAGAAAGAGAGAGAGAGAGAGAGAGAGAGAGAGAGAGAGAGAGAGAGAGAGAAAGTTCTGCCCAGAGAGTCTTGGTGAAGGACTAGAACATTAGAAGAAGAGAGAGAAGGCTAGAGCATCATCTTTGATAACCCTTGTAAGATAACCCTATGTTCCTTCGTTTTCTTTATAGGAAACAATAAATGTAGAAATGGGTGTAGAAATAGATGCATTGTGGGGGGCAACAAGAAGTTCCTTAGTGAGAGGCTAAAAGTTTTTGGTATGCATTTCAGGAGCTAAGGTCTAGAGAGGAAGGGGTAGGTGTGTATGTATGTGTGTGTGTGTGTGTGTGTGTGTGTGCATGCACGCGCACACGTGCTAGGGATGCCAAACACAATGCCTAGCTGAAGGGCTTCACCAGCAACTGTAGTTGGCATAGTGATGCTACCATAGCAACCTAATAGTGTCTAAACTCACTCATGAGTTTCCTAAGTGGTTAGATTATAAATTTTAAATTAATTTATGGTATATATATATTTTTTTGCATCCTCCATCCCCATAGAACAGAAACTCCCTGAATAAAGGGATGGTTTCACTTTTTGGTTTTGTATCCACAGAACATAGCACAGTGTCTGGCATATGGTGGACGCATACTATGCATTTGTTGAGTTGAATTGTATTTACATATCTTGTTAAAGGTGGAACAGGGAAAAGAAATCAATTTTTATGAGCCTCAGTTCAAGATCTTTCTACTCTGCCATGCAGTGGATTGAATGTTGTGCCTGGAGTTAGGAAGTTAGAAAGACCGGAATTGAAATCCAGCTACTACTAACTGTGTGACCCTGGGCAAGTTACTTAACCCCTGTTCACTTCAGTTTCTTCAGCTATAAAATGGGAATCATAATAGCACCTACCTCATAGGGTGGTTGTGAGGATCAGATGAGATATTTGTAAATGCTTAGCACAGTGCCTGATATACAGTAGGCATATAATAAATGCTTGTTCCCTTCCCCCTTCAACTGCTCACCCTTGAGGTTTTTCTTTGCTTATTAGAATTTCCACTAGAAGGTAATAATCTGTGCAGAGAAAGTGGGAGGCTATTGGAGGTGAGGGGGAGAAGGGATGGACACAATTGATTGGTTAATCAAAGGTTAAAGGATCAACTGTGGCTTTCAGGAATCCATGTATCTTGCAATTCTATCAAACTGGCTTCTGAGTGGGAAGGAAATCGGGCAGTAGGAACTTAATGACTAGTGTTAGTTATAAAGAAATCTTTTTTTAGTCAAAGATCAGTTCCTCTTTTTGAAGTGTGTATCTTTCTATGTATCTTTCTATGTATCAGGTCTTTCATCTTGAGTTGGTAGTGATCTCTGATAGGATGTGGAAGTGCAAAAGGGTATTGTGGGCATGATCGTGAAGAAAGTGTCCCACAGACTTTTCCCCGTTGCCCAAGCCAAGATGGTCCTTTGGTTTTCTCCCTTTTGTAACCCTTATCTCCCCCTTGGCCTCAATTTGCCAAATATCTGTGTTCCAATTGAGCCGCCCTGCATTTAATTGCAACTGTCCGGGTGAATTTGTTAGTCATTGAGCATTTTTAAAAAATCATTTAAAGGCCCAAGTCATAGCATAAAATGCGTTTTGTAAGCATATTATGGTGGGATTCATTTCCTCCTTTCTATTCGCAATTCCTTCTATTCACAACCAAATCCATAGTATCGTTGGATCATAGAATCTCAAGAGGCCTCCATCTCACTTCCACACCATCTCCAGAGTCATGAGGATATATTCATACCTGCCCACAATCCCACTTTTCAGTTCCCCTTTAGGTATCTCCTTCCATAATTAGGATGTAGGATCTCTGAAAGCTTTGGAAGTTGCTTGTATTTGCAACCCCAATGCCTGGTACAAAAATAAGTGCTTAAAAATACCCTTCTTCCCCAGCGCCCCCCATCCCTTTGCCTCTGTCATCTCTCAGCCTCTCTCTTAAGATTCTAACCTGTCCGTGTCTTTTTAGATCCTGACTCTGTTACTCAACATACTTGTTATCCCTCTCATGAAGCAGCGGCCTTGACATCTTTATACATTTTGGCAACAGTTAACATCAGTTTGCCTAAATGACTTGACGGTCATTGTTGGAGCTCCTGAAAGCATAAGCAGATGTTTGCTTGCCCAGAGGTCTTTGAGTCATATTCATTTTTTTTTTTCGTTTTTCTAAGTCAGGTGTGGAGACAGAATAGCCTCTGGATAAGGCAGAATTCTGAGGCATCGGTCAGGGATGCCCCTAAAGCAACATAGGGGAACAATGCAAACTGCAAGGAGACAGGACATATTCAGGGGAAGAAGGGGTGAAAGCAATGTGTATAACCAATGCAAGGGGCTTGAGCTACAATCATTAACTTGCTTATTCCCAACAATAGTATGGTTTATACACCGAGCAAGTTGACATTGAATGCAAGTAACATTCCATAAGGTCCCTGAATGTTTGTTTTCGGTGGATGATATGAGATCATGTACAACTATCACTAAGCCACTAGCTGCAACAGCTTTCCACAGGTCCCTCTGAGTCTGTCATTGTTCTTGGTCACCTTCTGCTGCAGTTCCTGGAGTTGGTTTATTCAGGGTGATTAGTGTCAGCAGGACGAGGAAGCTCTGTGCTCTCAAGTGGGTCATCCTGTTGTGGGGACATCTTCTCTTTCTGGAGGGGCATTGGTGGCATATTTGCTACATCAGGTGCATCCTTTGAAGGCTCCGTGGAAACTCAAGCATGCCGTTGTGGGATCCAGGTTGAAGCGGCTCCATCACCTGGGGAAACACAAACATAACCTTTCCCCTGAGTAATCACTGTCCCAGGCCCCCTCCGAATGTTTGTGGCCAGGTCCTTCCACATTACTCATGTGGCTTGGTTCTTTTGTTCCCAAGTCCCTTTTACCTGACTCATCCCTTTCCCTTCCTGACGCTTCATGGGATTTGTGCCAAATTGGCGCTTGACAGGGGTAAGCCCCTACTCATTGCATGTCAGGAAATTCAGAGTATACAAGACTAGATTCAGTCTATTACAGGGTGTTTCACCCCTGTCTCCCCCTTTCTTTTGTTTTTGAAGGAGAGTTTTGATGTCCCTCTGTTTTCTCTCCATGATTGCTTGGCCGGTAGGATTGTAAGGAATACCTGTATTATAAATTATGGCATAATCTTTTAAAAAGTGTAAAAAATGCCTTAGATGTATATGCTGGGCCATTATCAGTCTTTATCTGATGAGGTTCCAAGAGTGGTAAAGCAAACCTTTATATCAATAACCCACATTTTCCAATCTCATGGTATCATATTGGGAGATGGTAGCCCAGGTTGAAGGGCTCCCATCGGTTCCATTTGATTATTAACTTGTCTTAAATCAATGAGCATTCTCTATTTGCCTGACTTCTTTTTTCTGATTACAAAAACAGGGGAGTTCCATGGATTATTTGACTCCTCAATGTGGTTAAGCTTAAGCTGCTCCTGTACTATTTCCTCTAAGACCTCAATTTTTTCTTGAGATAGGGGCCCTTGTTCTACCCATGTAGGTGTGTCATTTTTCCAATTAATGGGTATAGCTGAGACCTTTTGAGGCCGTTGAATGGTAACCCCCATTAGAAAACTATGAGTAGATATAGTAACTCCCATCTGTCTGAGGTTGTATGGTCCCTACCTTCCCCTTGCATTCCCATCTCAATCTGTTCACACTTAATTCAGGATTGGAAGCTGTCCCTACTCCAACCATATCAATGTCTATGCCCTGCAGGGTCCAATCTATAGGCCACTGGTCCTTGGAAATAGCTGTTTTATCTGCCTTCTCTCAATGAGCCCCATGAAAAGCTCTTGCTTTTCAATTTCTCTTTCTAACCTAGGGCATTCCATGGACCCACACTGGTCATGTAAAAGAAGGTCTAGGGCCACAGGTTTTCCTAGGGAAATGTTTAACTCCCTCTCTCTGAGGTTGATAATGGCCACTTTAGGGAGGGTTTCTCCTGTTTGCCAAGCTTGAGGATGTATTGTAAAACCCTGATATGTGGCCTCAGGGGATGCTATGAGGATGCCCATGGTACCAGGCGGCAAAGGTGGTGTGCTCTGCACTGGAACAAGGATGTAACTAATTTGAGGTACCATGACTTCTTGATTTGCAAATATAGGAACAGTTACCACATGATGCAAGGCTATGATCCCCAGTGGTTCTGTCCTGTTGAATTTGCTGTTGAATGTACTGCTGCTGTAAACTTGGGGGGCTGCTCAAGGTTGCAGCCATTCCCAATTGTTTTTGCTGGGCTAGGGAAAGGGCCCCCACCAGCCATTTCCCAACCTAGATTCTGATGATGAATGACAGCCTTTTCCACATTTTAACTATGGGGTGTTAGGCCTGGAAGGCCTAGTTCTAACAGCTCCTTTTTCTCTTTCCCTTTTTGCCTGCACTGAGTTGCAAATGACCCGGTTTCCCACAATTAAAGTGCTTTTAGATCCTCCTTCCTCCAGGCTCTCCCATGTCCTGTGCCCATGTTCATTGCCCCCAATTTTTCTCCAAGCAGTTCCACATAGAAAGTCTGAGTGCCCACCATGGCCTACTTTTGAATCATCTCTTCCACACTGACATCCTTTTTTGCCACCTACAAGAGTTCTCTTACAGTCTTGGGTGCAGTTTTCTTGTGCTAATTGTTTTATCAGATGTCAACTGAGAGTCCTCCTCCAACTGCTGTAATGACAGCCTGTGTAAGGCGAGCTAGGAAATCTGTGAATGCTTCTTGGGGTCCCTGAGATATTTTTGTGAACGATTGTCCTTTGTCCCCTTTTCCAGGGAGTGCTGCCCAAGCCCTGAGGGCATAGGCAGCTATTTGTTGGCATCCCCCTCTATCATAATGTAGCTGCCAGCCCACTGCCTGATATGGGCCGATTCCTGAGAGGTGTTCATAATTAAAAGGCACCTGTTGTTGCTTATTATAGGTGGTCTGTTGTCTGCACTGTTCAAGAAACTCAGCATTCCAAACCATATATTCTCCAGGTCCCAGGCACGTGCAAGCCACCTGTCTCCAATCATGAGGGGTTAGGATGGTAAAGGCTACTTGTTCCAAAAGTGTTCTAATATACATAGAAGTTTAATTGAATTCACTAGAGGCATTTTTAATTTCTCTAAGTATCCTGATATCAAGGGGTTAATAATCATGGAGGACTTGTCTGGGATTATTAGGGTCAGGTCTCTTGAAATGTTTGTAACCTTAGGTCTCAGCAATCCTCTCCCGGCAGCTCAGCTTGTTGGATAGCTTTTGTGAGGCGGGGAGAGTGTACTGAGCTCTTTCCACTCAACTACATCCTGGCAGGGGTGCTCATGCTCTGATAAGAGGTGCATCAAGACAGTGGGGGGGGGGAGGATGGATAGCTGTGTAGGATTCTCCACCCCGACTGGGTAACAGCCCTTCTCTCCCCGTGTATTCCCCTTCTCTTGTTCTTTCTCCTTTTCCTCTACCTGAGTCTCTGCATCAAACCTCTGAATCTCTCCGTAGTGACCTGGATCAACTAAACCAATTTAAGAACATTATATAACTGAAAGCAATGTACTGGGAAATTCTTTGGCTCTACTGCGGAGTAATATTCTGTCAATTGTTCATTCACCTATTACTTTCCATTTTTCAGGGTCTAATGTGCCTTCTTTAGGTAGCCACGGAGAAGTGATCTCTAGCTGATCCAAAAATTCTTTTACCTGATTCTGGGTGACAATGAGTCTCCTTTCTTTCACTATGCATAGGAGGACTTTCTCATACATCTCTTGGCTAGGCTATTTGATCTGTAATTGCCCCAGAGCCGCAATATGCTTGCTTGCTCATGAAGAAACTGAAAGCACCAAAAGTGCCTCATCCAAGCCTTCTCTTTACTTTGTCCTAGGATCCCGTGTTGCTCAAGGGGGACCTCTGGGCCCAACGGACGAGGGTTCATGACACTCACTAGGCCTGTTGTTTCTGTGCCTCACATTGGGCACCAATTGTGGGGAGCCTCACCATCCTGCAGCAAGGCTGAAAAAGAGTTGTTACCCAGAGGCTGAGAGAGTGCACAAAAGAGATGGGATTCTGAGAGTGGTGGAAAACAGAGCCAGCTTTATCATCCCAAGCACAAGCTTTTATGAAGCCATAAATCATCTCCCTAATTATTTTTCCCTGAGAACATTGAGCATTCCCTTGTTGAGGAAGGGGGAGTTTATACCATGCTTATCTCAAGGATATAATGCTCATACCTATGGTAACATAGGCATGTTTGAGCTCCTTCCTGGGGGGTAGGGAACCGATCCAGGCCTGATAGCAGGCTCTTCAGCTGAGAGAGCTTGTTTAGCCGTCAGGATCAGAGTCCCACTGGCCTGTGGTCCTCTACACTCAGAAGCTTAAGCTTTTGTTTCCTTAGTCATTTCAATCAATCCTTGCCTCACAATCTGTTATTGATGCCTAAAATTCCATTAGTCATCCATTGAATGTTAAATATTGCTTTCAAGATCTTCTATTTAGGCAAACATAGTGGCAGAAAGTGAGAAAAGGCCAGATTCTGAAAACAATCTAGAACAAAAAATTAAGCCGTCTCTACACACACACACACACACACACACACACACACACACACACACACACACAGGCACGCAAACACACACCCTGGAAAAGAATCAGAGTCTGAATATTCAAAAACCCCGAGATTCTTCCTCCCCCAAACAGCTGGGTTATCATTTGTACCATGGAATATCTCAAAAGAAACATGAGATGTGCAGATTTAGAGACATTTCTGCCCAAATGTTCACATGATCTACTTGCTCCTAAACTGTGGTAGAGAATCCCGAGTTCATGTTGGTCTGATAAGCCACAGTTGAACACAATGTACCGTGACCCCAACAGAGTGATGGCATTTTGATCCTCTGTGAGCACAAAGAAAAGCAATGGAATTGTTTCATCACATTTATTCAAACCTAAACCCAAGGTCCATCATCTCTCTTCCCTGCCCTCTATTAGCCCGCGAAGTTACTTGGTGCCTATCAGTGAATCAGTCATACAGTCCCCAGCTACTAAGCCAGTGGGTTCTCAGTCTGTGGGTTGCAGCCCCTTTGGGGGTCGAATGACCCTTTCACAGGGGTCACAGGGTTCGCCTAAGACCATGGGAAAACACATATTTCTGGTGGTCTCAGAAGACACGGCTCCTCTATCCGTCTCCAGGCAGGCTGCCCACAGATGCGCCCACATATGAGTATTAAAGGGTCACGGCATTAAGAAGGTTGAGAACCACTGTACTAAAGAGAATGATGAAAGGGATGATGGAAGCAACAGAATCACAGCTAGCATTCTTTCTCAGGAATGGAGGAGAGCACGTGTTTTCAGTGATTCCCAATGTTTACAGCTGTGAGAGCCCAGGATTCTCCTGGTAATGGCATATGGCTGCAAATCATGGAAAGTAATAGAGAAATGCAGGGTGACCTGATATAATTTGGTTAGACTGGTCTCTCTGCCCATCCCCACCCCCAGATTTATCCCTAGGGAAGAGGGGGAATCTGTGGGCAAAATCATCTAGAATAACCGATTCATCCTCTAAGCCCAAACTAAGGTCCTGTCTTCTATAGGAAGCCTATCCCAATCCCTCTTAATTCTAGTGCCTTCCCTCTTTTAATTATTCCCTATTTACATATATCTTATTTGTAAAGAGTTTTTTGCACATTATTTCACCCATTAGACTGTCAGGGCCTGTCTTTTGACTCTTTTTTGTAACCTTGATGTTTAGCATGATGCCTGTCACATAGAAGGTGTTTAATAAATATTTATTAACTATTAATTCATCAAGTTCAGTCCCTGGCATCAGAAGAATTCCACCCTTTTTTGTGTTTATTTTTATTTGACCAATTTATGATCGCTATATTCAAATGTGACTGGGAGGGGTCTGCTTATCTTACATTGGTACATTGGTGGTAGTCCTAATCTTCCTTTTCCTATCTCAGTGGCCCTTTGCTATTCAAAACAGAAAATATATAAAGACCCCATGTCATAATTATGTGTTAATAAAAAGAAAGTACGGAAAGAAAGCCTCTGCCTTGTAATAGAGACTGTCAAATTCACATAGAATTGGGAAAAATTCAGACATTGAGTCATTTACATGTGAGTACTGACTTTAGTGACAACTGAAAAAACCATAAATAATGATCTCAGAGGACAAAGAATAAATACATCTGTAATTATGGCATTGCTAATTATTCTTCTTGTGGTAGACATTGGTCCTCCTTTTAGCCCAAATACTCATTTTGAAGATGCTTAGCCTTATTAAGACACCTACCTTATTTTTTATCTTTCTAAAATTTGTTTATTAAATTTTCATTTTCAACATTCACTTCTATAAGATTTTGAGTTCTAAATTTTCTCCGCCTTCTGTCCCTCTCCTTTCCCCAAGATGGCATGCATTCTGATATAGGCTATACATATATATTCATATTAGACATGTTTTCACATTAGTTATGTTGTAGAGAAGAATTAGAACCAATGGGAGGCCTCATTTCTAAAATATACAAGGAACTGAGTCAAATCTATAAGAATACAAGTCATTCCCCAATTGATAAATGGTCAAAGGATATGAAAAGGCAATTTTCAGAGGTAGAAATTGAGGATATCTATAAGCATATGAAAAATGCTCTAAATCACTATTGTTTTGAGAAATGTGAGTCAAAACGACTTTGAGGTACCACATCTCACCAGTCATATTGGTTAAGATGACAAAACAGAAAAATGACAAATGCTGGAGAAGATGTGGAAAAATTTTAACGCTAATGCATTGTTGGTAGAGTTGTGAACTGATTTAACCATTCTGGAGAGCAATCTGGTATGCCCAAAGGGCTATAAATAATTGCATGCCCTTTGACCTAGTAATACCATTTCTAGGGTTGTATCCCAAAGAGCTCATAGAAGTGGGAGGAAGACCCATATGTACAAAAATATTGTATTGTTGCAGCTCTCTCAGTGGCAGAAAAATGGAAATTAAGGGGATGCCCATCAGTTGGGGAATGGCTAAACAAGTTGTGGTATATGAATGTAATGGAATACTATTGTGCTATAAGAAATGAGGAGCAGATGGACTTAATATTTACCTGGAGAGACTTATACAAACTGATGCTAAGTGAGAAGAGCAGAACCAGGAGAAATTTGTACGCAATGAAATGACAGACACAACATATATGTGACAACCAGCTTTGATAAACTGGACTCTTCTCAGCAATGCAAGGTTATAAGACATCTCAAAGAATAGAGTTTAAATGGAGACTGAAGCAAACTACCTGCTGTCTTTCTTTTCCATGTTTGGTTTTGTTTCCTCTTTCCCATTGTTCACTCCATTGGTTACAATCCTTCTACACAACCAGACTAATGTCTTGCTGTGGCTAGCACAGTTTGGGCCTAGCTACCAGCTGAGCGAAATAAAGAGAGAGAGAGAGAGAGAGAGAGAGAGAGAGAGAGACGGGGATGTATTCCATAGTCTGTTTATTGCAGAACCATTTCATACAGAGCCAAAGATACTTGGAAGATACAAGGTTTATATACCCTTAGCAGAATGCAAGGAACCACTCTTGGTCTTGATCTTTCTCTACCCCAGCCCAAAGCCGATCACTCATTAAGCTCTTTATCCTAGGACCATGTCCGGAGGCACAAACAGGGTGTTACAATCAAGACTTGCAAATTAACTCAGTACTTTCTTTAGATATTCATCAAACCAATGAAAGCATCCACCCAACAAGATTATACTTTCCTTGCATATCTGCCTAATGACCTTTGTAGAACTGGGGAGCTAATGTGGCCAAGGACCCTGAAAGTCTTGGCTTACAACAATGTCCAATGTGAAAGTATTTTCAGATCCTACGCTTGATTTGCATGCTGCCATGGTGGGGCAGCGGGGCAGGGAGGGGAGAAAATTAGAAACTCAAGGGATTGTGGAACTGAATCTTGTAAACTAAAAGTAAACAAACCAATTTTTAAAAAAAAAAAGTACCAATGGGAGGAACCATGGGAAAGAAGAAACAAATGAAAAAAGAACAAATAGTATGCTTTAATCTGCATTCAGATTCTGTAATTCTTTTTCTGGATATCAGTAACATTTTCCATCATGAGTCTTTTGGAGTTGTAAGATACCTACCTTATTAATGAGCAATAAATCTACTTGTTATTATTCAAGAAAGTTTGTGGTTTAACCGCATTTAAAGGTCAAATTGCCTTTAAGGTTGGGTTATAGCAGTTTTCAGGTTGCTGGGTTTTGGTTTTGGTTTTCAGCCTGATCTCAGTTGGCTTATGGATTCATTTTTCAGATGAAATGAGTAAGGGTTGGGTTTGGAGTTTTTAGGTTAATTTTGGAGTGAGTAGGTTCATCTTTTAGTCAAGTGAAATAAGATTTACTAATTAATAGTAAGGGCAGGAAAATTCTCAAACTGGTTACAGGGCCCACCTGTTGCTTTCTAGCATTTTCCCCTGCTTACCTCTTTTTTGGAAAAGATCCTCCCATGATTTTCTCATGACTCTAAAGGAAGGCACTTGGGACTTTACTGAGACCCTACAGCAGGTTTCAGGTAGTGGTCAGACTTAGAGCTTAGGACCTGGAGGGACACTCTAGGTTATCCATAAAGGACCATAGGTTAGGAGCCTCAGAGATCAGGAGCAGAGCTAAAATCTGAAATAGAGGCCCAAATGGAAGAGGAATAAAAGAAATATCATAGCCCAGGGTCACAGATTAGAACATAGCAGGGCTAGAGAAACAGATCTCTAGTTGGAGTTGTGGGGTGGTAGGTTGACCTTCACAATCATCACATCTTCACCCTAAGCCCCTGGCTTTCTGGTTAGCTTCACATGTCTAGTCACTGGCTGTCCCTCATGTCTGGAGGGTTCTCCTTTCTCATCTCGGCCCCTCCTCCCACTTCCTCCACTTCTTTCAAGACTCAACTTAAATCTTGCCTTCTGCAAGAGGCCTTTTGTGGTCTCCTTTCCCCTCACCCACATGCTACTGTCTTCCCTTTGAGATTACATTCTATTGTGTTTACACTGTATATGGCTTGCATGTGTAAGATGTGTGGTGTTGAGTTGTTTTGCACAGATGGGTTCTGTGTGTCTACAAGACTCTGTCTAGATGGAGCTTTCAGGGAGGCAAGAATGAATATATCTAGCCCTTTGCACTCCACTGTCCCCTCTCAGGGGACATCGGAATTCTAGCATATCACTCGGATGTCCCCTCTCAAGCACTAAAACAGTTGCATACAGAAAGAATAATACTACGCTTCTTGCGTGGAAAGATAAAAGAATTAT
>JAQQSW010018225.1:0-11293 GCA_028646575.1 Pseudocheirus occidentalis | reverse complement strand
GCTGCTACAGGCACCTCCCGCTGCTTCCTTGCCCTGGGAGCAGTTTGGCCAACCCGCTCTTCTCCTCCCCAGTTCGCAAAATCCACTGACCTTTCTCTTAGCCTTTTTTTCTTCTGGCCTGATAAATGTGGTAACTCTGCCTCCAGTGCAGCTGATCTGCTCTCCTATAGTCGTGGCTCCCCGCCCGATGCCCCAGGGCCTGAGCCTGCCGGGTTTCGGCTGTGGGTCCCAGACTGCTGTGAAGAGCCCTGCCTGCTGTGCTGCCTGTAGCAACAGATGTGCTTTCTGTCTTGTGGAGAGTTTTGGAGCTTGAAAATCTATTTAGTGTCCCGTTTTATGAGTTTTTTAGCATGTTTGTGTGGGAGCTGTGGTGCTTTGCTGCTTCTACGCTGCCATCTTGGCTCCGCCCCCGAGAAATTTTATTTAAAGTAACTGCAGACATTGCAAAATATTTGGGATTGTACATGCCAAAATAAATCCAGGAACTATATGGACAAAATTACGAATCATCTTTCACACAAATAAATTCAAGTTTATATGATTAGAAAAAAACATCAGTTGCTCATGAGTAGATCAATCTAATGCAATAAAAATGACAATTTCACCTAAATTCATTTACTTATTCAGTGCCATACCAATCAAACTATCAAAAAATTATTGTATAGAGCTAAAAAAATAAAAAAAATTTCATCTTGAAGAATCAAAGGTCCAGAATATCAAGAAAATTAATGAAAAGAAATGCAAGGGAAAGTGACTTAGTCATGCCAGATCTTAAATTTTATTATAAAGCTGAAACCATCAAAACCACTTGGTATGGGCTAAGAAACCAAATGGTGGATCAGTGGAACAGGTTAAGTACACAAGACAGAGTAATCAATGACTATAATAATTTACTATTTGGTAAACCCAACGACTCCAGGTTTTGGAAAAAAGAAATGAGTATTAGACAAAACTGCTGGGAAAACTGGAAAATAGTATGACAGAAACTAGGAAGAGACCAACCTATCATGTCATATACCAAAATAAAGTCAAAATGAGTACATGATTTAGATATAAAAGCTGATACTATAAGCAAACTGGGAAAGCAAGGAATAGTTTACTTGTCAGAATTATGGAGAATGGAAAAAATTATGACAAAACAAGCGATAGAGAACACTATGAAATGTGAAATGTATAATTTCGATTACATTAAATTTAAAAGTTTTGGCACAAAATTAATGCAAAGAAGATTAGGAGAGAAACAAAACTAGGAAAAAACATTTTACAACAGTGTCTCTCAGATAAAGGTCTCATTTCTAAAATATAGGGAGAACTGAGTCAACTTTATAAGAATATAAGACATTCCCCCAATTGCTAAATGGTCAAAGGATATTAATGAGCAGTTTTCAGAGGAAGAAATTTAAACTATCCATAGTCATATGAAAAAAATACTCCAAAACAATATTGCTTAGAGAAATGCAAATCAAAACAACTCTGAGGTACCACATCACACCTATCATATTAGCTAATGTGACAAAACCGGAATATGATAAATACTGGAGAAGATTTGGGGAAATTGGAACACTTAATGCATTGTTGATGGAGCTGTGAACTGATCCAACTTTTCTGAAGAGAAATATGGAACTGTGCCCAAAGGACAATAAAACTGTGCATACCCTTCAACTTAGCAAAATCACTTCTAGGGCTGTATCCCAAAGAGATCATACAAATGGGGAAAGGATGTACAAAAATATTTATAGCAGCTCTTTTTTCTGGTGGCCAAAAACTGGAAATTGAGGGGATGCCCATCAGCTGGGAAATGGCTGAACAAGCTGTGGTACATGAATGTAATGGAATACTATTGTGCTACAAGAAATGATGAACAGGTGGACTTCAGAAAAACCTGAAAATACTTATATGTATTGATGCTAGCAATGTGAGCAAAACCAGAAGGCCACTGTACATAGTAACAGCCACATTGTGCAATGACTAAGACAACTCTAAAAGACTCATGATGGAAAATGCTGTTCACATGCAGAAAACAGAACTATGGAGCCTGAATGCAGACCAAAGAATGTTATTTGCTTGTTCTCTCTCTCTGTCTCTCTCTGTCTCTCTCTCTGTATCACTATCTCTGTGTCTCTGTGTCTCTCTCTGTCTCTCTCTCTCTTGCTCTCTCTCTCACTCTTGCTCTCTCTTGCTCTCTCTCTCACTTTCTTATAATTTCTCCCATTGTTTCTTTATAACATGACTAATGTGAAGAAAGGTTTAATATAAACGTATATGTAGAGCCTATATTAAATTATACACCATCTTGGGGTGGTGGAAAGGGATACATGGGGAGAAAATTTGGAACTCAAAATATTATGGAAGCGAATGTTGAAAACTAAAACTAAGTATATAAATTTTAAGAAAAAAGAAAAATGCTACCTCTAGAGAAAGAGCTGTTGACCTCTCTGAGTACAAACTGAGGTATGATTTTTCACTTATTTTTCTTGCCTTTTTTGTAATATGGCTAATATAGAAATATGTTTTGCATTACTTTTGCATGCATGACTGAAATACTGTATGCTTTTTCTATGGATGACTGTGGAGCAGGAGGGAGGGAACCAATTTGGAAATGATTTTTTTTAAAGAATGTTTAAAATAAATAAATAATAAAAATAAAAACAATGCATCAACAATGTGTGGGATTGCAACATTTCCAAGAAGTCACACATTAAAATAAGTTAACTTCACACACACTCTCCACCAAAACAAGTTTTTAAAAAATATGCTATTATTAATGGTTACAATAAATTTCATTAGGAATAAGAATGAACAAATGACAGAAAATGAAGATTAGAGCCTCTTAATGTTATTAAACATATCACGAGCAGCACAAATAAAAAATGTAAATCTGTCATGGTCTAAATTTGTTCTTGGAGTCAGAGTTACCTTGCTTCTGAAACTTGATAAATTGTAATTTTGGTAAAGTCATGCTACCCTTCAAAACCTTAGTTTTTTTTTCTTGTACAAGATAATAGGTTCCAACTAAATTATCTCTACTAGCTATAACTTTCTGCAACTGAAGAAAAAAATCATGTTTTTGGGTTTTAGGGTCTACTGGCTCACATGTTTCATGGAATTTTTCTAGAAACCATAGCCCATACTTAAATTCTAGCCAAAAAAAATAGTGATTATGTTTCTTGTCTTTTTTTCCAATTGTAGATTAATTGAGTATCACTAACATCAACCTAAAAAGCTCTTATGGTAGCGATAGCCTCAATATGCCATAACAAGTAGCTTGGCATTCTACTAATAGCATAGTATTATTACAAGAATAAAGGTAGAGTAGAGAGAGGGAAGGGCAAGACCAGAAGCCTGTATTTTTTTAGTTGCTTTCTCTTATGTTTTTTACACATATTAACTTTTGCTTATTTTTAGTTTCCATCATTCATTTCCACAAGATTTTGAGTTACAAATTTTCTCCCCGTATTTCCCATACTCACCCCTCCAAAACAGCAATGCCACTGAATACCCCCGCTCTCAATCTGCTTTCTCCTATATCCTTCCCCATTCCCCTCCGACTTTCTGGTAGGGCAAGATGGATCTCCTTACCCCAGTGCCTGTATATCTTATTTTCAAGTTACATGTAAATAATAATAATAATAATAATAATAATAATAATAATAATAATAATAATTTTTAAAAAACACTTGATTTTAAAATTTCAGACTCTTTCCCTTCCTCCCTCATCTCCTTCCCATCTTACTGGGAAGGTAAGCAATTCAATATAGGTTGTACATGTGTAGTTATATAAAATATGTCCATAGTAGATATATTATGAAAGACTGACTATATTTCCCTCCAGCCTATCCCCCCACTTGTTCTATTCTCTACTTTGTCCCTGTCCCTTTTCAAAAGTGTGTACTTCTAACTACCCACCCAATCTGATCTCCCCTCATCATCCCCCCTCTCATCCCCTTCCCACCTACTCTCCTGTGTGACAAGATACCCAATTTAGAGTTTATGTCATTCCTTCTATAAGCCAAAATCATTGAGAGTAAGGTTGACCCTTTCCCTTTTGCCTTCCTGTTCTTCCCCTCCATTGTAACAGTGATCCCTTGCCTCTTCTATATGAGCGGATTAACCCCATTCTGTCTCTCCCTGTCTCCTCTTGTTCTAAACCTCTCCCACCTCAGAATTTTACCATTTAAGTATCATCCCTTCCTGTTCAATTGATCCTGTGCCCTCTATGTATACCTGTACACATAACTACACATACTAGTATATGTATTCATATGCATATATACCCTCCTGTATAGACATACATGTATGTATACATACATACATACACATATACATTTACATTCCCTTCAACTATCCTCATACTGAGAAAAGTTTCATAAGTTGCAATAATTGTTTTCCACATAGGCATGTAAATAGTTCAACTTTGATAAGTTCCTTCTAATTTCCCTGTTTACCTTTTCATGCTTCTCTTGCTTCTTGTATTTGAATGTCAAATTCTCTAGTCAGTTCTGGTTTTTTCAGCAAGAATGTTTAAGAGTTCTCCACCTCACCGAATTACCATATTTTCCCCTGAAACATTATACTCAACTTTGCTGGTAGGTGATTCTTGGTTTTAATCCTAGCTCCTTTGATCTCCAGAATATCATATTCTAAGCCCTTCAATCCCTAAACGTAGAAGCTGCTAGATCATGGTTCCAGGTTTCTCCCTGACACTTGCTTGGATCTCTTCAGGTTCCTTTTAGTCTGGGAAGTAGTGAAGAGGGCAAGTGATAGTCCATGGCTGCAGCAGAGTCCAGCAGTGGTCAGAAGCAGACTGATGAAACTGAAGCACTTTTGTCCACATATGGTGATGAGTGGTGTGTTATTGATGAAGCTACAAGAATATTTTGTATTAAGATTAGTGATAATTTAGAAAAAAAACACAAATGGACACTCTGCTTACAGGTGATTCTACCTTCTAAATATCCAGATACTGCTCCATCCATTTATTGACTGAATGCTCCTTGGCTTACAGGACAAGACCATGTGCAATTAGGAAACAGCCTTGAGGAAACATATTTGATTTATGTACAGCATCAGCTCATTCCAATTTTAGTGCCTCTGACAACATGCTTAAAGAAGGGTGTAGTTTTCTTTTGTAGTCATCTTCACCTATTTGCCTTTGTTTTCAATGTTTTACACATCTTTAAAAATCTGAGTTGGTCAGTGGATATCACTTTGGTCTTTTGCAATAGCTGCCTTTTCTTCAGGTCTGTAATTGTTTTTGTTTTAATTTTTAGACTTTTTTGTTCTTGAAAACTTTTTATGTCTTTTATACTGTTTACCCTTGTAGGGTTTTTAGCAGTGAGATCTTACCTTTTTTTCTAAACTTTTAAAAAAAAAACCCTGCTCTAAGATCTAACATGTTAGACATCCCAGCTTTTTTTTTATTATTTCTTTCAGTTGCATTCTAAGAAGAAACAACACCTTGGCCTTACCTTTCCTGCTATTTCTGATTCAGCAATAATTCCTTCAAAGTCAAGGTCCAGAAATGTACTTAATTTTTGTCACTTTCTCTATGCCCATGTCTCCTACAGCCTCAAAAAACCTTCACTTGATCCTTCCAAACCCTACTAGCTCTGATCCCCTATATCTCTTCCATTTTGTGTCTAAAGTTCTTGAGTTCATCAATAATAGGTACATCCACTTCTTTTCTTCTCATTTTTTAAAATTTTTTCATGTGCGTGACTTCTGTCCTTATCATTCAAATGAAACTACTCTCTCCAAAGTTATTAATGATTTGTTAATGGTCGAATCTAATAGCCTTTTCTTACTTCACATCCTTCTTTACCTTTCTATGGTTTTTGATACTGTTGATCACTCTGTTCTCTCTAGGTTTTTGTAACACTACTCTCTTAGATCTCTTCCTTCCTATCTGACCACTCCTTAATCTCCTTTGCTGCATCTTCATCCAGACTGATTCATCCAGGCCCTTTTCTATTTTCCTTATATACTATTTCAGTTGGTGATCTCATCAGCTCCCCTGGATTCTGATGATTCTCACATCCAACCTCAACCTCTCCATTTGCTGCCCTTTGGCACAACTGTCTAACTACCTATTAGATATTTTGCACTGCATGTCCCATAAACATATTAAATTCAGCATGTCTGGAACTGAACTCATTACCTTTCCCCAAAATTTCTTTCTTCTTCCTGATTTCCCTATTACTATTGAGGATACAGCTGATGAGGGATGATCGGTGTTTGATGGACCCCGATGACCAGAGTCCCCTGATGGGGAGTCTGGAATGAATTCACAGGCTCAAGCATTCTGAGTCAAGTTGGTAAAAGTTTATTGTTACACTATACAGTGGGCAGGAGGTCTTAGGGAACCTGCAGCCTTAAAGGGGTAGAGGTAAAGATTTTATAAAATAATCCGTAGTATAACCTGTGCCAATTATGCTAACAAGGTGCATAAGGGTGGGATTAGGGAGGAGTTAAGGAGGGGTCAGTGCTTAAAGGAACATGTATGTTTAATATCTACTGCACAGGGGTATTGCCAATAATTCACTGGGAAATAGCTCAAGGCAGGGCTGCATGGAGGTGTGGTTTTAGGCTTGAAATATCACTAAGTCAACTAGTGGTCAGAGCTGAATGAGAAGTGCCCAGTCTGTTACCCAACAATGTTCTCTTTGAGGAGACAGGCCCTGCCAATGCAGCCCAGCACCCCCTGAACGAGGCCTATTGATCCATCAACCACAAGGGCCATTCCTAGGTCTATCACCACAGGGCAGGGATTAGACTGATCTGGGTAACAGAAAAAGGCAGAGTCCACAGTAGGGGCAACAGCTACTCCCAGGACAACCCATCCACAGCCTGGAAATTTAAAAAACCCCTATCTGAACTTTCACAGACCAAGACAGCAAAGTAAGCCCTGGCTGCTCCAATCCCTGCCTTTGACATGAAAAACAAAAACAAAAACAAGTAATTATTGCCCCAGAGGAAAATATTAATCAGTAAAAGCTTAGGAACCCCAGAGGAGGGGAGTGGCTAAGGTCCTGCCTCAAAATGGGAAGAAAGCAGGCTACAAAGACAAAGAAAAAGACTCTGGAAGCCTATTATGGTGAGAGGGAGGAATCAAACTCATAAGGAGAGAGTATTGACTCCACACCCACAGCTGAATCCTTAACAGGAACTATGACCCAGTCTCAGGCACAGAAAGCATTCCTAGATGAGCTCAAAAAGAACTTTGAAATTCATCTAAGAGAGGTAGAAGATAAAATCAACACCTCTTATAAAAACAAAATTGCAAAATTAGAAAAACATTACCATGAAGAGAACAGTTCCTTGCAAAGTAAAATGTATTAACTAAAAATGAAATCTGAGCATATGGAAAAGGAGCTTCAAAAACTAACTGAGGAGAATAATTCACTAAAAACTAGAATCAACCAAATTGAAGCCAATGACTCTATGAGGAACCAAGAATCAGTCAAACAAAACATCAAGACTGAAAAATTAGAAAAAGAGGTAAAATATCTCAATGTAACAATAATTGACCTGAAAAACAGATCCAAGAAAGACAATTTGAGAATCATTGGTCTATCAGAAAATCATGATGAAAAAATGAGTTTGGACAATATCTTCCAAGACCTCATCAAGGAAAACTGCCCTGAGATCCTAGAACCAGAGGGTAAAATAGAAATCAGGAGAATCCACTGGACACCTCCTGAAAGAGATCCCAAATTGAAAAGTCCACAAAACATTGTGGCCAAACTCCAGGACTATCAGGTAAAGGAGAAAATACTATTAGTGGCCAGAAAGAAACAATTCAGATATCGCAGAACCACACCAAGGATCACACAGGAGCTGGGAGCCTCAACTGTGAAAGATCAGAGGAACTGGAATATGATTTTTCCCAAAGCAAAAGAGCTTGGGCTGCAACCAAGGATCACCTATCCAGCAAGGCTGAGCATAATCTATCAGTTAAGAAGATGGACATTCAGTGACATAACAGAATTCCAGACCTTCGTGATGAAAAAGCCAGAGCTCAATGGAAAATTCAACCTCCTATTATAAGACCCAGGAGAGACATAGGTATGTAAATAAGGAAACCACACACACATAACTTGTTATTTAACAAGAGCAAACTGTTTACATCCCCCTATGGGAAGCTGATACCTGTTAATATCATGAACTCTATACCTACAGCAACATCTAAAAGGTGGATATAAATTATGCAAAATGATGACAAAAATCCTTATTAATGGACTGCAATGGAAGAAGAGGAAAGAATGAGCCAGAAAATGGTAAATTATGCTTCATAAAGGAGGCATAAAAACAATATCGTAGAGGGAAAGAAGGGAGGGAGGTAACCATTATATGAGCTTTTCCCTCACTGGTTCTGGTGCAAAGAGGGAATAATACAACCAGCTAAATAGAGAACTCTATTGAGAAGAGACATGAAAACTCATCATACTAGAGGGAAAAAGGGGAGGGAGAGGAGCACTGCATGAGATCTATTCATGTCAATCTTGTTTCAAAGAAGAAATAATATACAACACTGAGTATAAAAATCAATCATATCCTACAGGCAGTACAAGGGGGGAAGGGCCACGAAGCCGGGGGTAGGGGGAAGAAGAGAGGGAAGAAGTCGTAAGGGAAAAGGGTAGGAAAAAGGAGGGGGTAGATAAGAAGGGAATACTGAAGGAGGCAGCGGTCAAAAGGAAAACTCTTAAAAAGGGGAAGGGAGAAGGGGAAAAATAAAAGCATAAACAGGAAAGAGAATAGGATGGAGGGAAAGACACAGATAGTCATAATAACTGTGAATGTGAATGGGATGAACTCTCCCATAAAATGGAGGCAAATAGCAGAATGGATTAAAAACCATAATCCTACAATATGCTTCATAAAGGAGCATAAATACAAGAAATACATCTGAAACAGGGGGATACATACAGGTTAAAGGTAAAAGGCTGGAGTGAAATATATCGTGCCTCCACTAAAGTAAAAAAAAAAGCAAGGGTAACTATCCTTATCTCAGACAAAGAAAAAGCAAAAATAGATCTAATTAAAAGACATAAGGGATAAAACTATATCCTGCTAAAAAGCACAATCAAAAATGAGGCAATATCATTACTAAACATTTATGCACCAAATGGTACAACATCTACATTCCTAAAGAAGAAATTAAGAATGCTAGAGGAAGAAATAGATAACAAAACTATACTAGTGGGGGACTTCAATCTCCCCCTCTCTGACACTGATAAATCTAACCTCAAAATAAACAAGAAAGAAGTTAAGGAGGTAAATAGAATCTTAGAGAAGTTAGATATGGTAGACCATTGGAGAAAACTGAATGGGGATAAAAAGGAATATGCCCTCTTCTCAGCAGTACATGGCACATACACAAAACTTACCATGTATGAGGGCATAAAAACATCACAATTCTGTGCAGAAAGAAGGAAATATTAAATGCATCCTTCTCAGATCATGATGTAATAAAAATTATATGTAATAAAGGGCCATGGAAGGATAGTCGAAAAACTAGATGGAAACTAAATAACTTAATCCTAAAGAATGAGTGGATCAAAAAAGAAATTATAGAAATGATCAGCAACTTCATTCAAGATTATGACAATAATGCGACAACATACCAAAACTTGTGGGATGCAGCAAAGGCAGTCCTTAGGGGAAGTTTTACATCCCTTAAAGCATACATGAATAAATTAGAGAAAATAGAGATCAATGAATTGGGCATGCAATTGAAAAAGTAGAAAAAGAACAAATCGGAAATCCCCAATTAAATACTAAATTAGAAATAATGAGAACCAAAGGAGAGACTAATAAAACTGAATTCAAGAAAACTATTGAATTAATAAACAAAACTAAGAGTTAGCATTATGAAAAAGCAAATAAAATTGATAGACCTTTAGCCAATTTGGTAAAAAATAAAAAAAGAACACCAAATTATGAATATCAAAAATGAAAAGGGTGAATCACCCTCCAATGAAGAGGAAATTAAAACAATAATTAGGAATTATTTTGACCAGTTGTGTGCACATAAATCTGAAAATCTTAGTGAAATGGATGAATATTTACAGTAATACAAGTTGCCTAGACTAACTGAAGAGGAAGTAAACTACTTAACCCCGTCTCAGAAAAAGAAATTGAACAAGCCATCAATGAACTCCCTAGGAAAAAATCTCCAGGGCCAGATGGCTTTATTAGTGAATTCTATCAAACATTTAAAGAATGATTGAGATAAAGCCTAGGACTCTCAGACACACACAAAAATACAGAGAACACATCTCCCGCTGAAGGCAGCTTGGCAGCAGGGGCTCATCACAGCCCACTGGAGCGGAAACTGAAACAGCCTGAAGCTGAGACCACGGCCAGGCCCAGGCGGTGGGAAGGAGTCTGGCTGAGCTGAGCAAAGCGGGCACTGGAGCCAGTCTGCAGGAGAGATCTACAGATTCCAGCACCTCCACATCTGCCAAGGCACAAGGAACTGGACAGGAAAGGGGCAGCTCACACCACAGCAGAACAGAGACCCCACCAGCCCAAAACCACAGCTGCAGCCACGCTAGGCCCCAGGGCGGCCTGGAGGAGTGAACCTCCCAAGTCTGTACTTCAAAGAAAATCTAAAGCACCTGCCTAAGGGAATCTTCAAATCCTCAGAGACCGGTTAGTGAAAGTGAAACTTTGAAATTTAATTTGGGGTTGGTAAAGCAGTTCGGCCAATCTGCCCCCGGGGCAAGGAAGAAGTGGGGGAAGGGAACTGGTGGAACCAGCGGTGGCCCCCACAAGGCTTCTTCAGAGCCCCTGGTCTTCAAACTACGCAGGGGGGCTGAATCGATTGATCAGGGCCAATTGCTCTTGTGTTGAGTGGCCTGGATCCGGATTGTGGTCTTGGGTGGTGGTCCTGGGGTGCACTTTCAGCAAGCCAAAGCTGGGGCATCTTGCAACACCCCCCTAATAGCTCTGGCAGCTGGGAAAACCCCAGTGATTTGGAACAGGGCTTCCCCCCTTGGGAGCAGAGTTTCATAGACCAAAAAAAAAAACCAACCAATTAATTGGTTGGCCAACATGAGGAAGAGGAAGCAAAATAAAAACACCAGTAAAACTCTAGAACCCTTTTTTATGGATTAAAAGGGTCAAAGCATGGAACGGGAGGAAGACAGCCCAAAACTCAGAACTCTCACACCAAATGCTTCCAAGACAATTGAAGAATGCCTAGAAGCTATACATCAACTGAAAAAGGATTTTGAAAACCAAATAAGAGAAGTGGAGGAAAAATTGGGAAGAGAAATGAGAATGATGCGAG
>JAQQSW010018224.1:0-11293 GCA_028646575.1 Pseudocheirus occidentalis | reverse complement strand
TAAGCACTGGCCTTCTCCCAAGTCCACAGGGGAATGTCTCAGCCAATAGCATTCTTCCACTTCAACAGGGGAATTCACACCTTTTCACCAATGGACAGAGTTCTATACTTAGCCCTAAGTATCTAGGATCTACTTAACCCTAAGTATCTGATCAAACAAATTGATTACCATTACAGGTAGGGGTGGAGTTTGACTAACAGGAGGAGAAAGTTGTGATGTGTAGACCATGGAGTTTAGGGGGTGGGAAGCAGCTGCAGCAGACAGTGCTGTTAGTCATCCTCTAAATATTTCCTACTTGGAGCAAAGACCCAGTGACCTCACCCTAATTATGGCTCCAACAAACTAGTTCACTATAATACCTGTCAGATCATCACCCTAGTTTTGTGGGTAGGCAAACTAAGGTGATTTTTAAACTAAGGTACCCGTCAAGGTGTAGAGGAGAAATAGAAGGTCTCTTGTCCCCAGCACCCCACGGGTTTCATATAACTGCTGACCCTGAGCAGCATTGACTGCTGTTACCTATTCACCCCACAAACAGAGCTAGAGTCTTGTCTGCGCTTGTCTGAACAAAGAGGTTGTTAGCAACTTCAGCTCTCAGTGGAAGACCTATTGTGCCTCTAAGTCACACTTGGCACTTCTGTTCTCTACCTCTTAACAACGGTAACCAGGTAACCATAAGTGCATTTGCATTCTAGGAGGGTAATGACTAGTGAGTAGGGAATGTGCTGTGCAGAACGGGCAGACAGCACCTGGATTTTCTGGAAATGCTCTTAACCAAGATGACAGTTTGGTAAAAGAAACAGGGAAGAACTGAAAAAAAAAAAACCACAAAATGCCCCAAACCCTAGAAGGTGATTCAGAAAATGGCTGAACTCTCTGTTTTCTTTAGTATTTCTATTTTTAGGCAACATCAAAAAGGTTCAAAATAGGATTGTGGGATCAGAGCTTCAGACCCTGGAGGGACTTGAGAGTGCATCTAGTCCAACCCAATCGTTTTACCCAGAGGAAAGCTGAGTCCCTAAGAGGTCCAGTGACTTGTACAAATTGTAGGGGAGTCACTTGATTTCTTTGTTACTCTCATTTTTCTCTGTGCTCTAGTCCCAAATCACTCCACTTTGGAAATCCGGGAATACAGAGCTCAGTTTTAATCAACATAAGAAACATTCCCTCCACCAAAGTCCTTTAAAATACAATCTCCAGGGGCGGCTAGATGGCGCAGTGAATAGAGCACCGGCCCTGGAGTCAGGAGTACCTGAGTTCAAATCTGGCTTCAGACACTTAACACAAAAACTAGCCGTGTGACCTAGGGCAAGTCACTTAACCCCAACTGCCCTCCAAAAAAAAAAAAAAGGCAAAATACAATCTCCAACAAGAAAAGTTATGAAAATGGACTAATTGATAAACTAATTGTCTCTATTGTCCCAGCACCAGCCTACCTGAACACTGGCCCATCCCTGAAAGACTGGGTAATGAAACTTTCCTGAGGTAAAACATTCATTCCAATGACTGCTTATGCTTTCCCTTAAGGTAAAGGGAAGGACTGAATTCTATGTGCCACATGGAACCTCGCACACATTTCCCCATCTACTGGTCCTTGGCATTCCCTTCACACAGTCTGGGCAGCACCCTCACCATCCATCTGCTACCAGGTGGCTCCTTTAAGTCTGTGGCAGAAGTGACAGCAGCTGGGCCCTGCTTTTCCCTTAGATGAAGAACGGGGATGCAAATTATTTCAAGATCAGGAGACAGAAACCAGAGGAAACATTTAAGTATGAAAAGCATATAGGTATTTGAGGGAGGTAGTAGAATCCAGGGAGAAAAGGGAGTGGATTTTTACAGACCAGAGAGGGGAAGGATGTTGTCTGGGCTTCATATAGGGCCAAGGGTCTGGGGTCTAAGGTTCACACAGTGCTTGGCAGTGATATCATTCTTTGCAGTTTTGCATGTCCTTGGTCTGGTGGGAGGTCAAATGGCTCATACAGGGAAGGCCAGGCACATGCAGTATTGCGATGTTGTTTCCCACTGCAACAATTCATGAAGGCTGTCTGCCAAGGTGAAGAGGATTAGGCTTTGCATCAGAGAGAGGGAGTAGCCAATCCAGCGAAATTACGGTTTATGAACTATATTGAAATAAAGAACATGGTGATTTTTAAAAAATGGAATGTATATGCATATATATATTTAAATGACAATTGGGGTTAAGTGCCCAAGGTCACATGGCTAGTAAGTGTTAACTGTCTGAGCTCAGATTTGAACTCAGGTCCTCCTGACTCCAGGGCTGGTGCTCTATTCACTGCTTCACCTAGCCGCCCCCCAAAATGAAACATATAAAAGAGCTTAGATATTTATAACCAATTTGGGATAATATAAGGTATCCTATGATACCATTTTTAATTTTACTCTGGACTGTATCATATACCTTTTAAGCAGAAATTTTACCTTTCTATTGTGGTCTGATTAAAATGAATAAACATTTAATACATGTACCATCAGAATTTGACTGCATAATCTTGTTTTCCAAGTTATTAAGATTATTTATTTAAACTTTTTTAATAAACATTTTTTTACAAAAAAATGTATTTACAGTTGTTCTATATCTCATGAGATATACCTAAGCTTGGCAAGAGATAAAAACCAAACACTGTTTTTTCCCCTAAAGATACCCATGAATCTCTATTATCTGCAGTTAAAAAAATAATATATTCTCTAAGTTAGGTCAATAGCTGCTCTCTGTCTTCCTCTCTGAACTTCCGTCTGTTAATTTGAATGAAGATTTTGTTGGTGATCTTTTCTTCTGTATTTTTGTCATTGCTGCTGTCAGTCCTTCCCCGGCATTGCTTGTTTGGATCTATGAAGTTTGTTTACATTTCTCCTCATCCTGCGACATTTGAATCAGTGCCAGAACTTTAAGGCGGAGTCTGACATTAGGGATCCTTGCTCTGTGGTCTGTGTGAAAGGCAGAGCCCAGCCAGCTGCCATCCATCCTGCTGGCATCAACTGTGCAGAATCTACCTGAGAGCACATGGATGGTGAGGGTGCTGCCCAGACTGTGGGAAGGTGAAGCCAAGGACCAATGGGTGGGACAATGTGTGCAAGGTTCCATCTGGAATGTAGAATTCAGTTCTCCCCTCTACTTTGAGAAAGATACAAGCAGTTAACTGGGATAAACATTTTAGTTGAGTGTAGATTGTGGGTTTCTTTATTTCTGAGTATCTGGGCAAGGTCCCTGCTCCTCTGGGACTTCACATTCCTGTAAACTGAAGGGTGAGAAGAAAACAAATACATTTTTATGCTCTCCTGCAACTACTCCAGGTCTCCATGTCCATTGTATTCAGAACCCTCCAGACTGGGTGTTTAGGTGCCCCAGGAAGGCGATGGACAGTTAATTGAAATGTTACTTTCCAAAGGAATGGCAGGAATAAATCCTTCATTTGACCTCTCACCTCTTTGGTTTTGGGATGAGAAGATTTGAACTTTGTTGCTAACTGGTTGTATGACCTTAAGTAAGTCTCTGAGACTCAGTTTCCTCAATTTAACTGGGTTTAATAATTTAATTGAATGTAATAATCTGCTTTATTAGATTAGATAATGTGTGGTTAGGCTTGTGGTTTTAAGCAACTAGGTAGTGAAGTGGATAGAGCGCTGGACTTGGAGCCAGGAAGACTCATCTTCTTCAGTTCAAATCCAGTCTCAGACACTTACTATTGTGTGACCTTGGGCAAATCACTAAACCCTGTTTGCCTCAGTTTCCTCATCTGTAAAATGAGCTGAAGAAGGAAATGTCAACCCACTCCAGTATCTTTGTCAAGAAAACCCCAAATGGGGTCACGAAATGGGGACGTGAACAAAAGGGTTGTGATTACAAGGCTGTTTTCAGAATCGTATGAGATGTGACTTATGTGAAAACACTTTATAAAATACTGTATGACTGGAAATTACTGTTAATGAGAGATTTCTTTGCCCAGCGACTGGCTCTGACATTTAAATGTCCAGGCCAAGCAAAATGTTCCTTTTATTTGTCACAAAACAATAGAGAAGGGCCTTCTTTTTACCTAGGATCCCCTCATGTCTGGGACGCCCTCCCTTATAGTCTAGAACTGTCTTCAGGCAACGTGATGCAATGGAAAAGTCACTGATTCAGTGATCAGAACACCTGGGTCCAGATCTTGCCTCCAGTGCTTACTCTCTGTATGGCTTTGGGTATCCCTAGCCCTTTTCCTAGTTCCCTCAACTGTAGAATGAGGGGAGTGGGATGGGATGGCTTCTTCGTCCTTTTAACTCTAGGTCTGTATGATATTCTTTATTTTAGTCCAGGGATTGAACCTGTGACTCCATTAGTATAAGCAACCTCTAGACAAAGAAACTTTCTCTCTCTTAATACCTGTAGTGTAATTTATAATTTTAGAGAGCTGCCTAGAACAACGAGAGGTTAAGGGATTTGCCTAGGCTCACACAGCCAGGATATGCCAGGGGACTTGAACCCAGGTCTTTTTGGTGCCAAAGCCAGCTCTCTATAGAATGTGAGCTCCTTAAGAGAAGGAATTGACTTTTGCCTTTTTTTTATCCCTAGAGTTTAGCACAGTACCCGGCATATTGTTGCTGTTCAGTTGTTTCCAACTATCGGTAACCCAATTTAGCTTTTTTTAGTTTGGTGGTTTGCCATTTCATTCTCCAGTGTGCCCCCAATTTGCAAATGAGGAACAGAGGCAAATAGGGATTAAGTGACTTGTCCAGGTTCATATAGCTAGCTAATGTCTAAGGTCAGATGCGAACTCAGATCTTCCTGAATCCAGCCCTGGTGCTCTATCCACTGTACCACCTAGCTGCCCCTCTGTGCCTGGCACATAGTAGATACTTACTAAATGTTTATGGATCGACTACTATGCCATAATGCCTTTACATCTATTCAAAGTGGAATGCAAAAGCCAAACTGACCATGGGGCCTCCATTGACCATAGAGATTGGGTCAGATCTGTTTCTAGAATTCACTGCGTCCCCACCTCTTGCCTCTCTATAGACAATGCTGGCTGAATTTTGAGTCATAATCTGCACCGTCAGCGATCATTGTTCCCATCCACCAGCTTGCCTTGCTCAGCTGTCAGCAACTGCCTCCCTCCCCTCCACTTAACACAACCAGGAAAAATTAATTCTGCGATTGGCTGCTGTTTTCTATGAAGGTATAAATACAATGTGACACTGTGACATTTGTAAGTGACTGCCAAATTTATTTGGTTTCATGTGCAATTGTTCTGTCAAGGACTTTTCTTCCTGGCAATTTCAGCCTCTGTTGCATGCGCACAGTTTGGGAAATTCTGGAGATCTTTTTTTTCCTTTGATCCATTTTACCCAGACATCCTAACCCTCTCCGTCTGTGTTCACAGCGCACACACACACACACACACACACACACACACACACGCATGCACACACGCATGCACACATGCACACTTTCATTTTCAGTCTGACTGAGAAACAGCATGAGTGAGAATCTCAGGGTAAATGAACACAATTTGTTTTTCATTTAAATATGAAAGTGGGAGAAGCGACATCTAATAATCATGCATCAGTATACACAGGGCCTTTAAAAAAATAAAGCAATAGTCAAATCTATCATGACAAATGAAGCTGGCACAATTAAGTAGGGCTAGTCTGGCAGCATCAAACACCCTGGCCCATTATGTTTTTATCTGCAGTGCTGTTAACCTCATGTTTCCTGTCACAGAAGCTAAACATTACGATCCGTGGAGGAGGGGGCGTTTCAAGTTACAAGGATGCTGAGTTATGCCAGGCAGAAGCAGAAAAGTAGGTCAGTGGGTCACTCGTGCAAAGCTAAAGAGAAAGGAAGTTTGTCCGACCTGCTGGAGGGCTTGGGCTCAGAGACTGTAGGCAGAGCCTCCTGGAAACTCTGTGAAGAGGATAGACACAAGATCACATCAGTCCCAGGGAGTGGAAAATCACAGGGAATCTGCTCTAGATAAAGAGGGATGGAATAAAAAAGGTAGCTATTCAGCCAAGCAGTAAATGCTGTCGGAAGAGTGAAAGAAGTAGCTTGGATATCCCTGCTGAAGAATACAGCTGGAAATATTTATGACCTGGAAAAAAAGAAAACAGGATAATGTGTGTGTGTGTGTGTGAGTGTGAGTGTGTGTGTGTGTGTTTTCCAGATCTGTGATTTCACTGGTTTAGTGAACTCCCTGTGGGGAAATTCCTCTATGAATATTATGGTGTCTGATCCTTTGTGACCCCATTTGGGGTTTTCTTGGCAGAGAAACTGAAGCAATTTGCCATTTCCTTCTCTAGCTTAATGTACAGATGAGGAAACTGAGGCAAATAGGGTTAAGTGACTCGCCCAGAGTCCCACAGCCATTATGTGCCAGAGATGGGAGCTGAACCCAGTTTTTCCTGACTTGCTGATAGCTTAGATGATTACCTACTACACCACACTGCCCTTCTTTACTTTCGATTTATAGCAAGAAAGTGCATTGATAAGATCAGAGTTAATTTGGAAGGAACCACAGAGATCCCGTGGTCTGACCTGTCACCCAGTTTGGGAAGTCCACCCACATTATCTCTGATAGATGGTCACCTACTCTTCACTTAAAAACCTCTGGGGAGTGTCAGTACCTGACTATGAAATCTGGAAGACTCCGTTCAGCTGTGGCTTTGGACCAAGCTATATGGGAGCGCCACAACTGTCCCAAAGCTCAGTTTTCTGGTCTGTAAAATAGGAAGAAAAATAACTGTGTAACCTACTTCCCAGAATTGTTAGGAGGAGTTCAAATGATAAAAAGTCCTGTGTAAATCGTCTTGAACATGGCTGTTTCTTGTGTTATGTCCTTCAAGGACTCCTAAATGATTATGATATGTGAATGGGAAGAGAGCTGGTTGGAACAGAACCAAGGAAGAAAACCTTTTGTTCTGCTCAATCAAAAAAACATCTTTTTTTCTCATTTAAAAAAGAACAAAATCCAAACACAACGGGCTTTTCTATTTTCTATATACAATCATAGATCTTTGAGTTTGAAGGAACATGGTGCCACATATTTAATCCAAGCCACTTATTTCACAAAGAGGAAACCAAGACCCTGAAAGGGTTAGGGATTTGCCAATGGCCCCATCAGGTGCTCAGAATGGGGCTTGGATCTATTTCAGTCAATTGTGAAATTGTGGAGACCATTGTCGAATGCTGCTTGCAAAAGCTGCTTGATGGCTTCTAATACCCTCATTAGGGATAATTTTGCATATATATGACTCTAATGCAGATTCTAAATAAGTAGGAAAAAAGGCAAATAGGTAAGCTGTTCTTTTTTTGTTTGTTTTGTTTCATTTTATTAAGGTCTGAGATTTTTGTAGCTAGGTGGCACAGTGGTTGAAGAAATAGACCCAGAGTCAAGCAGATTTGAGTTCAAACACATGCTCTTATACTTCCTAGCTGTCTGACCATGGGTAAATCAATTAGCCTCTGTCTGCTTCAGTTTCTTCATCTGTCAAATGGGGAGAGTGTATGGTGGAATAAAGATGACCAAGTTGTTACATCCAAACAAATGATTTATTTAGCAAGGCTTGCCATTGTAGAAAAATAAATTGGGGTCCTAGACTGTTGGTAGCACAAGGATCCTGACCGTTGTTTACTACAATTATTCTATAATTGAAGGGAGTGGAAAAATAGGATTATAGGAATTGAGACACTTGGTTTCTTATTGGTGGAGGAGATTGGGAGACACTGAAGTGAGGGGTGGAGGTGGTCTTAGGACTTTCCTGTCCTGTGATTTGCCCTGTGTTCGGGTGACTTATAAGAAATTGGACCTTAACTTCACAAAATGGTGGATGAAAGCAAAATGGAATTACTCATACTATTTTTAATGTAATAATAGTAATAACACTTATCCGCCAGCATTGTTGTAAAGGTAAAATGAGCGAATATTTGTAAAGCTCTTTGCAAATGTTAAATACTACATATGTGCTAAAACCTTTGTCAAATACCTTGCACACTGATTGTTCAGGGTCTTCCCAATTGTATCACCTTCAGTGGGTATATATACTATATACCAGCATTTCTCAATCTGTGGGTTATGTTCAATGTAAATACATCCTGCATATCAGATATTTACATTATGATTCCTAACAGTAGCAAAATTACAGTTATGAAGTAGCAACAAAAATAATTTTATGTTTGGGGGTCACCACATGAGAAACCGTATTAAAGGGTCGCGGCATTAGGAAGGTTGAGAACCACTGCTATACACACTTGGTCTAACGCCTTCAATGTTTCCAGATTTCTTAGAGGCACATTTATTATTGTGCTGTTAGGGTCCAAGTGTTGCCTCTATCAGCCTTGACGGCCAAAACAATACATAATGGTAATGTTTACAAATCTTTTCTATCTTTCTTCTATTTGCTGTCCTCCTTCCATTTTTCTTCTCAAATACTTTTGGGATGACACGGACTCCGTTTACTTGGATCTCTTGCCAAGCTTTCTTTAGGCTGCTTCTACTGCTTCTCATTGCTTTATGAGACAATACTATTTGTAAGCGTTCATCATCTTCTTCATAGGGTTTTACAACGGAATTTATATTCTAAACTGGCACTACCTTTAGCTTCCATCTAGACCAAGTTTGGCAAACCACTTCATTTGGCAAGTGAGTTGAATGTTTGCTGATCAAAGTGCTTTCTATACTCTCGGTCTTATGTGGTAAAACATTTATAGAAGTTAAAAGAGGTATAAAAATTATTGTAATCAGTCTCCGTGTCTTGTTGGTATCCAATTCCCACTTCACATTCTTGATTACTTGTTTAAGTAGTTCAGGATTGAGTTATTCCAGTTGTTCAATTCGAATATCTTTTTCTTGTTAAAATTCTTTCTCCTTTCTTGTTACTAATTCTGATTTAACCACTGATAAATTGATGGTTCGACTGCACACAGACTGTGGATTTAGGGATAACATCAGCAATATCTTTTCCTGTCTATAAAAAATGTGATATATTTTTGAGATGTTATTTGGTATTTGCCATACCCAGTACCCATCAATCCTTTTCCTGAAGAAAATTTTATGAAATAGAGAAGTGAAGTTTCTGCGTAAGCAGAGTTCAGGTCAAGAGGAATGGGAGATGTATTTGAAGCTGGCTATAACGTGTGTCCTATGTCATCTTTCTTCCCTTGCTAAGCTTTCCATAGTCTTAACGTATCATTTCTAGACCCCTTCACCATCCTGGTCCTTTGCCCATTCCTCTGACAACTTAGCTTCCAGAACTGGGAATCAAATAATACTCCTATATTCTAGTTATTATCTCGCTAATTATAGGGGACTCTGGTACCAGGACCTATCTGACTGGTCCCAAACACTATATTTCTGTTTCATAAGAATAGAAAATTATGATAAATTGGAAGGAGCTTAGGACTCCAGAAGGAAAACTGGACTGGTTCAACATAACCTCAATGATTGTTTAAGAGTGTGGATAAAGAAAGTGAAAGATTGGCAGTGAGTCACATCTCTAATCCAAGGTCTCTCCAAATATGATTTTCATGGAGGGTGGGCAGGCCTGGGAAGCACTATGATGAAGGACCATTGACAACATCCCACCAGGAAACCGCTCTTCATGGTCTGTACATACAGACATCTCCAAGATGGGATTTTTTACATTTTTCATAAATTTAGTGGGTGGGATGGGAAAGAGGCACAGGAACAAGGGGAAATGGGCTAACCAAGGAGGATTTGGTTCCTTTTTGTTATAAATGTTGCTTGTGACAGCTAGAGGAAAAAAAACAATTTTTTCCCTTACATTCAGTATAAGATTAAATTAAAAAGTGAATTGAGGGGGTCTTCTCTGTATTCAAGAGATGTGTAGACACAGTTAATAAAGAAGAACCCTTTTGAATAAGCTCTTTAGACCATAATGCAGGGTAGGACAGGACCCCAATCACCAGTTGCTGCTTCTTTATGCCTCCAAAATGAACTGCAGAGAGAGGTCGCTATCTTTCAAAAAGCCTGGAGTAGAATTCTAAAATAGGATGTTGTTGCTACGAACTTTATGCACTTGTTTATAAATGTCTTAGCTAAGTAATCTTTGTTAACTGTGTCCTTTTGTCCTATTTTCCACATTAGATCTTGTGCTGATGAAAGCATATAAGAAGCTGCAAAATTTCCCTTAGGCACTTGGCTTGGAAGAAAGAAAACAAGCATTTATTAAGTGACTACTATTATCCAGGCACGGTACTAAGTACTTTACAAATATTACTTAATTTGACACTTAACAACAACTCTAGAAGGTAGTTGTTGCTATTATCTCCATTTTACAATGGGGAAACTGAAACAATTTAGCTTAGGTTAAATGACTTGCCCGGGGTCACACAGTCAGTAAGTGTCTGAGGCCAGATTTAAACTTCCTGATTCTAGGTCCAATGCTAGGTCCACCTCTCTCTCTCTCTCTCTCTCTCTCTCTCTCTCTCTCTCTCTCTGTCTCTCTCCCTCCCTCCTCTCTCTCATACATGCTGTATTATATTAAATACAATATATTATTAATATGTTGTCACATATATGCACATGTGTACAGGTATGTAAATAAATTTATCTCTCATCTACCCATCTTTCTATTGATCAATTTATATTTAGAATTAGAATATGTGACTACCAGTTGACTGGTGGTGCTCTGGTTATGCTTTTATGTTTCAAACAACAAGGCTTCCTGAGGCATGGTCAACTGAGGAAGAATACCTTGCTTTTCACTCACTTATCCTTCTTTCACAAAAATAGAGCTCTTGATTAAAATAGAACATAAGTGGTAGTGAAGAATGAAGGAGACAGAATCAGCTTCAGACTTAGACCTGGCTCAAGTCCTTCCTCTTACTCATACTGGCTTTCTGACACTGTAGAAATCACAGAGAGTCCCAGCAACTGTCTTAAGACTGTAAATAATAGACCACTTGTCCATCTGTATTAATGAAGGAAGGGTGTTTTCCAAAGCCTGACTATCCCTATGAAATCAAAGATCTAGATCAACAAAGAACCCTCCAAACCAACCATCCATGGAACTAACAAGGATTTTTCTTTTTTCTTTTAATAAATTTTATTTCTTTTCTTGTTTACCTCATTCATTTTCATTACATTTTTGAATTACAAATTTTCCCCCCCGTCCTTCCCTGCCCCAACCCCAAAACAGCAATCCCATTGTAAAGCCCCTCCCCTACTCTGCTCTCTTACTTTCTGGTAGGGCAGGGAGGGTCTCCCTATCCCAGCCCCTGTATATCTTAATTCCTAGTTGCAGGTACTGCAGAGCTTTAAATTCTAGATTCTTT
>JAQQSW010018223.1:0-11293 GCA_028646575.1 Pseudocheirus occidentalis | reverse complement strand
TCTGCCTCCAGTGCAGCCGATCTGCTCTCCTGCAGCCGCGGTTCCCAGCCCGATGACCCAGGGCCTGAGCCGGCTGGGGTTTCAGCCGTGGGTCCCAGACTGCTGCGAAGAGCCCCGCCTGCTGTGCTGCCCGTAGTGCTTTCTGTCTTGTGGAGAGTTTTGGAGCTTGAAAATCTGTTTAGAGTCCCATTTTATGAGTTTTTTAGCGTGTTTGTGTGGGAGCTGCGGTGCTTTGCTGCTTCTAAGCCGCCATCTTGGCTCCGCCCCCCGCAAAGCAGACTATTTTCATTTTCTTGGTTTTTTGTGTATGTGTGTGTGCTTTTTTCCTTTTGTTCTGTTTCTTATTTTACAACATGGCTGATGTGGAACTATGTTTTACATGATTATATGTGTGTAATCTATAGCAGATTGCCTGCCATCTTGAGGAAGAGGGAGGGGAGGGAGGAAGGAAAGGAGGGACAAAAATTTGGAACTTAAAATATTATAAACAATAAATGTTGAAAATTGTCTTTACATGTAATTGGAAAAAATCAAACATGATTCAATTTTAAAAAATCCTCTGTATGGCATTCAAAACACTTCATAATCTGGTCTTCTCCTGCCTTTCCAGTTTTCTTGTACCTCACTTCCTTCCATGTAATCAAAGACCCAGTGACATGGGCATCCTTGGTGTTCCTGAGATAAGATACTCCTTCTCCCAACTCTGAGAAATTTCAACTGTTATCCCTCGTGCCTGGAGCTCTCTCCTCTTATCTTCATCCTGGCTTCCTTGGCTCTCTTTGAAGTCCCAGATAAAATACCACTTTCTACAAGAAGCCTTTCGGGCTCCCCTTTAATGCTAGTGCCTTCCTTCTGTTGATTATCTCTAATTGATCCATTTTATGTCCTGTTTGCGTATCATTATTTGCATATTGTTTCCCTCATTAGACTGTAAGATCCTTGGTGCATGCAGTATCCTTTGTCCATTTGCCAAGTATCTCCAGTACTTAGCACAGTGACTGACACAACATAGGGACTTAATAAATGCTTAATGACTTCTAACTGACTTAATAGATACAATACAGTTATAGAAAATAGTTATATACATGTAACTATATATACTATAAATACATAGTATTTATGTATATAACATTTTAAAGCCAGTCACAAGTGGCTCTTATGTCTCTATGAGACAGAGATAAGGAGAAGTTATCTTCAGGAAGACCCATGTTCACGTCCAACCCTAGACATTTACTAGCTCTATGAACTCTGGCCAAAGTCATCTAACTTCCTTCAATTTCAGTTTTCCCTTCTGTAACAGAAGGATAATTGTAGCACTTGCCTCACAGGGTTGTGAAGATTAAAGGATATTGCATATGTAAAGTGCTTTGTATCAAAGCGACAAGGAGAAGCCTAGGCTGACTAGATTTCAGAATGTGAGAAGGACAGTAACAACCGATGAGGTGGGAAAGATAGATTGGGGCCAGGTTGTAGAACATTTTGAGTTAGCTTTGCTATGTAGAATCCCAGGGGGAAAAGCTAGAAGTGCCTTCACATTTATAATTTTTAACAGCAATATCTGTTTACTTGTAGTTATAAAGTGCTAAGATGCAAGCATATCCTTAGATACATTATAAGAAGACATATAGAATCTACTAAATGAACTGTAGTAGGAGGTGCAGTGGGTGGAGCACTGGACCTGGACTCAGGAAGATCTGAGTTCAAATTTGACCTCAAATATTTATTAGCTGTGTGACCCTGGGCAAGTCACTTAACCTCTGTCAAATGTAATAATGTAAGAATAACATCTACCTTCCAAGTTTGTGAGGATAGTGTGAGAGTGTATTTGTGAGGTGTTTTGCAGACTTTGAAGTATTCTATAAATGTTGACACAAATGGTATTATTGGGGAAGAAGCTGCGTGCTACATAAATGCTTATTCTTCATCACCGTCAGAAATGGCCCTAGAAATGGCATCATCAGGGAAGAAATGGCTGTTCTTATCTGGATCATAAGGGGAGCGGATACAGTTCTGAGGGACTGGCCTGACTCAGAATAAATAGCTAAGGCATGCCAGATGAAAAGTGATTAGAAAAGAGATTGGGAAATTTAGGGTCGTATGATCCAAGATTGAGTCAGTTCCTTTTATATGTCTTGCTAATCACCTCTTCCTGGCATAACATTTGTAAATGTGCATATTCTTTTTTTCCCTTGTTAATAAATCCTAGTGAATACTCTGGTTATCTGAAATGGGGGCTGTAGAAGAGAGAGAGTAGGCAAATGATAACATCTGGTTACAGTGGTTACAGATGGCAGCCAGTGGTGGTGATGGTGGTGGTAGGAAGAGAGTTAGGAATTAAGCAAGGCTGACCTCTGAACTCAAGGGCTAGGAGGTTTCGGGGATCTCAGAAAAGTTTAAGAAATAGAAGGTGAAAGTTCTGGGGTAGAAAGCTAAGGTCATCTGCATTGCTACTGTTCTTGTAAGCAGACTGTGTGTGAGAGAAACCACATTGTTATACCTTCCTTCCTGCCGACCCCATCCCCAGTGCCATACATACATCAGCCAGCTTACCAAGGTGGTTTATGAACAGAAGAAGCTGCTTAACTCTGCACAGAGAAGTTCTATTTAATCTATAAGCTGTCTCATGCTCCCCATACTCTGACCTACATCTTGTAAAGCTGGCAGGAATGTAGATGGCTCAGGGCCAGTCCATCTCCATACAAGGGAAAGAGAGCTCAAAGCTAATGTGGTCATTTAAATCATCTTTACATGGGAAGCTCAGCACGTATTAATCCTTATTTTACAGATGCAAAAACTGAAAGGAAGAGATTTGCTTACAGTAGGAAACAAATATGTTTAGGCAAGTAAAACAAACCCACTGGTCATGTCTGAGAACAAGTGTCTGGTTCTGTACCTCATCTAGCCTGCTAGACCAAGAGGTGGAAAGTATGTTTTATTGTAACTATTTTCAAGTCATAAATGATCTAGGGTCCTGAAGTCCTTCAGAGTTGTTTCTATCACATTATTTATTAATGTTGTGGTTGTAAAGTCAATTGTTCTCCTTGTTCTGCTCATCCCACTCTTTATAAGTTTTTACAAGTCTTTTCAGCTTTCTCTGAATAAGTTATAGTCTTCATTTCTTATGGTACAACAAAATTTCAGCACATTAATATACCATAACTTGGTTCAATCATTTCTCAATTAGCAAACATTTATTTGTTTACATTACTTTAGTTTGACACAAAGTGTTTTTTTTCCTGTGTGAGTTCTCCATCAATTAATTAATTTATTTTTAGTTTTCAGCATTCATTTCCACAAGATTTTGAGTTCCAAATTTTCTCTCCATCTCTCTACACAAAGTGTTTTTATAAATGTTTTGATTCGTGGGTCCTTTCTGTCTGTCCTTGACTGACTTCCTTGAGGTACACACCTAATAATAATATTACTAGTCCAAAGAGTATATATTATTGAGTGACTTTTGAGGCATAGTTCCAAATTGCTTTCCATTATGACTGGGCCACTTTACAGCTCTACCAATAGTAGTACCAAATAGTCTTTCCACAGGCCCTCCAACAATTGTCGTTTACCTTCTCTCTTCTTTGTTAATGATGGATATGCGGTAGAACCTCAGAGTTGCTCATTTGCATTTCTTTACTAATGATTTGAAGTATTTAAAAATGTACCTATTGATAGCTCAAGTTTCTTCCTTTGTGAGTTGTATATTCCTATTACTTAAATATTATCAATTTGGGAATAGCTCTTATTTTTATAGATTGGAATCAGTCCCTTAAATGTCTTGTACAAGATATTTTAGGGGCAATCCTGACTCAGGCCAGGACTCTATTAGTTCAGGTTCAGTGCTAGGACTCTGAGGCACTCATAAATCATAGAACAGTTAAAAGGAGGTTGACTTAGCCTTATGGAAACATATCTGGTCAGTAGGACAGGGTAGAGTGGTTAAGTGGTCTTGGGTCATCAACCAAGTCCAAAGGGCACAGAACCCCCTTGCAAGGACTTTTCTATACCATTAGGTATCTAGGAAACCATGTTAGCATAGCCAGGGGTCAACCGGGAAGCTGTATCAAAAGGAGTATAATTTTTAGCCTCGCTCCGCTCCTTGGGACAATTTTAGGACAATGTTAGGAGGTGGATGTTAGTTCTGTCACAAGGCACCGAGTGAGATGTTGGTTTGAATCTGATTCTAACAGACGACTCTCAAGGTTTCTCACCAGTATTTACTGAGTCCTTTGCAATCCTTTCACTGGGTACTTATAACAGTAAGGACTCTCCGTATCTCATTGCTAGGGTTTATTAAATGCTGTGTCACTGCGTTCATTTGTTTCTCTGTGTCATATACCTGATTTCTTCCACCGATGAACTTTCCACTTTTTTAATCAATACCAAATTATCTTGATGATTTCTTGTATGCTGTAATTTGAGATTGTGGGGTCCAAAACGATCTAATGCTGCAAGAAAAGAAACTAAGACGGAGCTCTGAACCAATAACCATTTATGAAAGGAACCAAACCCCATCAACGAATGGGACCTCAGCTCTTTCTTACAATCTGAGAGGCCCCCTTTTCCTATGAACTGTACTTCGTATCCAGACACACAGAAGAGGCAAAATGAAATACCTAGTCTCATTGGTTAATAGAGCTTGATTTTGACCCTCTAGGAGGGTCAGAAATGATGCATTGGTACAGGTGCATAGCATGGGCGAGGTAAGGGCCACTAAGTGGTCATCAGATGGTTTCCTCAGGTTAGGCAAGAGAGGATGGTCCAGAGGTACAAAAAGTTGGAAGACTTTCCAAATCACATGAAGACATCAAACCCACAACGGGCTTGATCATGCACCCATCACCCAAAAGGGTGGCCCTCCAATCATCATTCTTGTGGTTAGGCAAGTGAACTTCATAACAACCAGTGAGCTTTAGCTTGGAGTTTAGAGTTTGGGGCCTATTATAAGAAAGAATCTGTCTCATCTAATTATCCCTAAATATAATGTAGGTAAAATAAATATATGTATAATTCCTATATCAATATTAGATGACTAGACTGACTAAATGTCAGTTATTACTAGATAAGTATAACATCAATAATCATTTACCCCTATGGAATCACACTGGACTAATTAATGCCAATTGGAGCAAAATAGGGGGCCAATTCAAATCATCTTTGTCAAGATGTGGTACTACTGGGGTCCCTTCCTTTCCATCTCTTTTTCATTATTTCCTTTGAGATTTGTGGTCCTTTGTTCTTACAGATGAATTCTGGGTTTTGTTGTTTATGGGGTAGTTCTATAAAACAATCCTTGAAAGTTGGCATGGTATTGAAAAAAGTAAATTAATTTAGGTAACGTTGTCTTTTTTATTGCACTAATTGTAACTAAATCATGAGATTAATATCTAATTCTTTTAGGTCTGTATTATTTTATAGAGGGTTTCATAGTTGTTTTCTTGTAGTTCCTGTGTGTGCTTTGGTAGGTAGATTCCCAAATATTTTATACGTTCTATATTTTAAATGGAATTTCTCCTTCAGTCTCTTCTTGGTTTTATTAATATATAGAAATACCGATGGTTTGTGTAGGTTTATTTGACATCCTGCTACTTTACTGACATTATCATTTTAAAATTTTGATAGATTGACAACTTTTATTGAATGAGCTTTGTAGATGGGTACTGAGGAGATGGGAGAAGATTCATTTCTTGGTCTCTAAGACTTGGAGAGAGTAGGCACTTAATAAATGTCTATCAGTTCATTGATTGGTCATTTCTTATGGCACAATAGTATTCCATTACATTCATGTGCCATAATTTATTTGCCATCCCCTAGCTATTCAGCGTTTCCTTACTTTCCAGCTTTTTTTCCACTATAGAAAGAACTGTTATAAATATTTCTGTAGGTGGAAGTTCTTTTTCTCTCTCCTCAATGTCTTTTGGGTATAGGCTTATTAGTGCTAGAATCTTTGCTTTATGCTAATAGCTTATTGCATTTCTTTAAACCTATATTATTTCTTCATTGTAGTAAAAAGGTGAAGTTTCCTTCCCCCTTCCCCCTCCCTCAGTTACTCATGTCGATAGTGTTAGTTCTTGAATTAGGATGTTTTGGAGGAGTTGCTAGGCCAGGTATTATCCCCACTGCATCCTTTGAGTGGGATAACGTTGCTCTGGGGCTGGGTTCTCCTTCCCCTACAGTAGAGAAGTCATTAGACATCTTAGCGGGAGGTTCCTTGGCTTCACTTTCTGCCTTCTACCATAGCAAGGCCTGGGCTAAGAGCACTTTAGGTTACCTGAAAGCCAAAGCTTCCTTCTTTCTTCTGGAGTTTTTCTAACAGGCCATCTTGGGTTTGCCAGTTTTTCTAGAGATCCGGGGCTACAGGCCTTGGCACCTGAAGCTGGAGGGACCCCACTTAGATCATGCTGGTCTTAATTCAGTGCTTTACAGCATCACTGGAGCCTTGGTTTCTGGCCACACTATTTCCCTGTGTAGACATCTGTTCCAGTTCTGGGATTTTAGCCTTCCATCCTAGGCTTTGGTCCTTGGAGCAGCCCCACCACAGTTGGCATTGACTTTAGACTGACCTTCTGAGGATTCCTAAAACCTTTAGATGCATTGTCCTTGGCCACTCTTCCCCTCTCCTCTGCTTTGCCTCCTCCCCAGAGACTTCAATCCCTGAAGCATCCTTTCTTTTATGGGGCAGAGCAGCTAAGTAGTACTTTGGCTGTAGAATTTCATTTGATGCTACTTTCTGCACGAAGAGTCCTCTTACTCAAACTAGATCATGTTAACCTTTAAAAGTTTGGTTAAAGAAGACAAACAGTGAGATACAGTTATTTCATTTTATTCCCTTAAAACTAGGGAACTTGTTCATACAAAAAGTGAGAAGCTAAGTTCTAACTGTTGAACAAAAGAATGAGAAAGCTTAAGTGCCTCTTAGAACCACCCCAATTAAGGGTGGTTGTGTCACCCAGTTTTATGATCTCCATATGTTTACTATCATATCATGAGAAAAGAAGTTCCTTGGTTGTAAATACAAATCAACAAGACAATAGATGAAGCAGGGTCCACTTGGGATTTATAGTGTCAGAATGTCTGTTTTCCTCCCATATGGAGTATGTCCCAAGATAAGGGGAAACCCGCTTCCAGCCTTATCTGGTGTCTGGAGTTGCTGACACACGAAAAGATATTTTTAAAGCAAAGCAAAGCAGTCTGTGTGATTAATTCAGACGTTGGCCAAAAATATGATATTTAATGATTATCACTCATAATTAACCACTGTGTTTTTATTTTTATTTATGTTTATTCTGTATATACATATATAATTGCTTATCATTTTCCTCATTAGAATGTAAAATCCTTGTAAATAAAAATTGTTTTTTCCCCTTTATATCACCATTGGCTCACACTAGGTGCTTAATAAATGCTGTTGACTTACTGATAGATACATTTTTTTTTTTTGCTTTTTGGAGGGCAGTTGAGGTTAAGTGACTTGCCCAAGGTCACACGGCTAGTTTTTGTGTTAAGTGTCTGAGGCCGGATTTGAACTCAGGTCCTCCTGACTCCAGGGCCGGTGCTCTATTCACTGCGCCACCTAGCCGCCCAATAGATACATTTTTAATGAATATTCCTCAGGGGGTTAGGTCTGCCTAGAACCTTTCATGAGGTGATCTTAATCACAAGTCCCATTATTATTATTCAGAAAACACTTGTTAAGTGTCTGCTTTATGAAAAATGAGTATATCCTAGGTTCTAGGAAGGATACAAAATTTAGATAAAATACTTTCCTTCTCTCATGGAACCTATAGTCTCATAGACACAGATACTTAAAATATTTAACTGCATAATCATGCTGATTTCATACCAAATTTTTGCAAAAAAGGGTGTGAACATTATATGAAACTTTTAAAAAATTGTGCCAATTTTACTAAAAAAATAATTTATTACCAAACTGTCTTTGGTACAAGATTAGGATGCATGGAGTACTCATGAATATATGTTAAAATTAAATATTGACAGTGTGCACGTGCTGAAAATTCTAGGCTCACAATGCACATCCATATGCCACTGTTGAATACATTGCTTCCCTGTTTACCTTTTAAGCAGTGTGACGAACAGAATTATGCCATGCACTGAAAGGTCACAAACCAGATTTTGTACTGGAAAAACCAGGGTGACAATTATGCAGAGTGGTGGGAAGATTATACGTGAAATGTGGTACATTCTGCCATAAAGGCATTAGAAGGGAGCAGAACCAAGTGATAAGTGAGGTTGTAATGGTAAAGGAATTCTTTTTTTTTCAACTTCTGTTTATTTTTAGTTTACATCATTCATTTCCATGAGATTTTGATTTATAAATTTTCTTCCCATCTACCCCTACCCACCACCCCAAAACAGTGATCCCACTGAATACCCCCTCCCCAAATCTGCTCTCTTCTATGTCCTCCCCCATCACCCCTCTGACTTTCCGGTAGGGCAAGATGGATCTCCCTACCCCAGTGCCTGTATATGTTATTTCCCAGTTGCATGTAAATAATAATAATGTGAATTATATATATATATATGAATTATATATATATATATATATATATATGTATGCACTCACACATACATACATACATATTTTTAACATTTGATTTTAGGACTTTAAATTCTAGATTCTTTCCCTTCCTCCCTAGTTGCCCAACCCCACTGGAAAGACAAGTAATTCAATAGAGGCTGTACATGTGTAGTTACACAGAACATCTCCACAATGGACATATTGTGAAAGGCTGATTATATTTCCCTCTTTCCTATTCCACCCCCCACTTGTTTTATTCTCTACTTTGTCCCCGTCCCTTTACAAAAGTGTGTGCTTCTAACAACCCTCCCCCCGCAACCTACCCTCCACTCCATCCTCCCCCATCTCATCTCCTTCCTCCCTACTCTCCTGTAGGACATGATACCCAATTTAAAGTGTATGTCATTCCTTCCCTATGCCAAATTCAATGAGACTAAGGTAGACCCATTCCCTTTTGCCTTCCTGTTCTTCACCTCCATTGTAACAGTTATCCCTTGCCTCTTCGATATGAGAGGGTTAACTCCATTCTGTCTCTCCCTGTCTCCTTTCATTCTATTCCTCTCCCACCTCTCAATTTTACCTTTTAAAATATTATCCATCCTATTCAACTGATCATGTGCCTTCTAACTATGTATACATATATACACACACTCACATATGTATTCCTATGCATATATACCCTCCTATATAGACATATGTACATATATATGTATACATTTATATTCCCTTTATCCTCATACTGAGAAAGTTACAATTATAGTTTTTCCATGTAGGCATGTAAATAGTTCAGCTTTGATAAATTCCCTATGAATTCTTTTCCATGTTTACCTTCTCATGTTTCTTGTATTTGAATGTCAAATTTTCTATTCAGTTCTGGATTTTTCATCAAGAATTCTTGGAAGTCCTCCACCTCATTGAATGACCATATTTTCCCCTGAAACATTATACTCAGTTCTGTTGGACAGGTGATTCTTGGTTTCAATCCTAGCTACCTTGATCTCTGGAATATCATATTCCAGGTGCTTTGATCACCTAATGTAGAAGCTGCTAGATCCTGGGTTATTCTGATTATGTTTCTACAGTATTCAAATTGTTTCTTCTTGGCAGCTTGTAATATTTTCTCCTTAATCTGGGAACTCCAAAACCTGGCTATAAAATTTCTAGAAGTTTTCTTTTTGGGATCTTTTTCAAGAGGTGATCGGTGAATTCTTTCAATTTCTATTTTGCCCTCTGGTTCTAAAATATCTGGGCAGTTTTCCTTGAGAATTTCTTGAAGGATGCTTTCTGGGTTCTTTTTTTGATCGTGGCTTTCAGGTAGTCCAATAATTTTTAAATTGTCTCTCCTGGATCTATTTTCCAGGTCAGTGGTTTTTTTCAAGGAGATATTTCACATTGTCTTCTATTTTTTTCATTTGTTTGGATCTGTTTAATAATATTTTGATTTCTCATAAAGTCATTTGTTCCATTTGCTCCAATCTAATTCTGAAGGAAGTATTCTCTTCAGAAGGTTTTGAGATTCTTTTTCCATTTGACAAATTTGACTTTTTAAGGAATTCTTTTCCTCATTGGCTTTTTGGGCCTCTTTTGCCATTTGAATTAATCTGTTTTTTAAGGTGTTATTTTCTTCAGTCAGGTTGTTGACTCTTTTTTCATGATTTTCTGGCATCATTCTCATTTATCTTCCCAACTTTTCCTCCACTTGTCTTATTTGGTTTTCAAAATCCTTCTTAAGCTCCTCTATGGCTTTTAGGCAGTCTACATTTTTCTTGGAAGCTTTTGGTGTGGGAGTTCTGTGTTGTCTTCCTCCTGTTCCACGCTCTGATCCTTTTTGTCCCCAAAAAAGGAATCTAAAGTTTGGTTGCTGAGCTTGGTTTGCTTCCTTTGCCTGCTCATGTTGCCAGTCAATTACTTGACTTTTGGACTCAGTAGAACTGTGCTTCTAGAGGGGAGAGCATTGTATCAAATCACTGGGGTTTTTGCAGCTGCAGGAGCTATTAGGAGACCACCGTTTTGGCTTCCAGGGGCGGAGCAAGATGGCGGCATAGAAGCAGCAAGATCCTGCAGCTCACACACAGCCACTCTAAACACCTATACAATATGACTCTGGACAAATACTAGGTCTCTCAAACTCACAAAAATACAGAAAACACATCTCTTGCGGAACGCAGCTCGGCAGCAGGACGCAAGCCGAGGCTAGCCCAGCCTGAAACCAAAGCACGGCCAGGCCCAATGACAGGTCGGGAGGAGCTGACCGAACCTGAGCCAGTCTACAAGAGAGAAAATCTACAGCCTACAGCAACTCCACATCTACCAATGTGTGAAAAATAGGGATTAGAGAAAGGCAGCTCAGCAGGAGGGGCTCATCATGCGGGCCTGCAGGCGGGGAGCCAAGACCAGCCCAGCCTGAAACCGCCATGTGGCCAGGCTCCAGGGTGGTTGGGAGGAGCCAAGCCTCCAAAGCCACAGCGTGAGTCTACTTCAGAGAAGATCTAAAGCACCTGGAGAAATCTTCACATCCACTAAGCCAGGATTAAAGGTCAGTGAAAGTGGAACTTTCAAGCTAAATTTGGGGGAGAAAAAGCAGTTCGGCCAATCTACCCCCAGGGCAAGGAAGCAGTGGGGGAAGGACAGGAACTGCTGTAATCAGCGGCTGCCCCCACTGGGCTGCTTCAGAGCCCCTGGCCTGTGGATACTGCAGGGGGTCTGAGTCAATTGATCAGGGCCAAGTGCTCTTATGTTGAGCCGCTTGGATCCAGA
>JAQQSW010018222.1:0-11293 GCA_028646575.1 Pseudocheirus occidentalis | reverse complement strand
TAAATGGAGACTGAAGCAATACATGCTATCGTTCTTTTCTATGTTTGGTTTTGTTTCTCTTTTCCCATTGTTCACTCCATTGGTTACAATGCTTCTATACAACCAGACTACTGTACAATGTGAGTTTGTAGATCCTACACATGATTGTATGCCACCATGGTGGGGGTGGGGGGTGGGGAGGAAGGGGAGAAAAATCTGAAGCTCAAGTGATTCTGGAACTGAATCTTGTAAACTAAAAGTAAACAAACAAGTCAATAAAAAGAAAAAAAGAGAAAGAAAAAAAAGAATAAGCATTGTAGGGCCAGATAGGTAGTGCAGTGAATAGAGCACAGGAGCTGGAGTCAGGAGGACCTGTGTTCAATTCCGGCCTCAGACGCTTAACTTGGGCAAGTCACTTAATCCTAATTGCCTTGCCTTCCCCGCTCCAAAAAAAAAAAAAAAACAAAGAATAAGCATTGTATTGTGTCAAAGACTTTTTCTGCATGTATGATTTTTTTATATTGTTGTAATCTCCTTGTGAATATTTTATTTGAAATTTTTGCATCAATATTCATGAAGGAAATTGGTCTCTAGTTTTCTTTCTCTGTTTTTCTCTCCCTGGTTTAAGTATCAAAACTGTATTTGTGTCACAAAAGGAATTTGCTAGGCCTCTTTCTTCATCTAATTTTTTAAAAAATAGTTTGTAGAGTAGTTTTGGGATTAATTGTTCCTTAAATATTTGGTAGAATTCTCTTGTGAATCCCCCTGATCCCTAGGCTTTTTTCTTAAGGAGTTCATTTATGGTTTATTTAATTTCTTTTTTCTAAGATAGTTTTGTTTAACTATTCTGTTTCCATTTTTGTTGATCTGGGCAGTTTATATTTTTGTAATTATTTATTCATTTCACTTTGTCAGCTTTACTGGCACATAATTAGGCAAAAGAATTCCTAATAATTGTGCTAATTTCATCTTCATTGGCCATATATTCACCCTTTTAATTTTTGGTACTAGTAATTTGGTTTTCTTTCTTTTTTTAAATTAAATTAACCAATGGGTTTGTCAATTTTATGGGTTTTTTTCATTAAAAAGTTTTATTTTTTAGTTCAAAGTTTTTTTCACTTTCAACTTGGTTTTTAATTGGGAGCTTTAAATTTCTTTTTCTTTTAGTCATATTCCCAGTTTTTTAATCTGTTCTTTCTCTCTTTTACTGATGTGCACATTTAGAGATATAAATTCTCTCCTAAGCACAGCCTTGGTTTGCACCCCTACAAATTTTGGAATGTTGTCTCATTGCTTTCATTCTTTTTAATGAAGTATTGGTTGCTTCTGTGACTTGTTGTCTGACTCATTCTTTGGGCTTAGATTATTTAGTTTCTAATTAGCTATGCTTCCCCAGCCCATTTTATTAAATGTAATTCTTACGGCATTATGGTCTGAAAATGGTTCATTTAGTATTTTTGCTTTTCTGCATTTGGTTATAAGATTTTTATACCCTAATATGTGGTCAGTTTTTGTGAAGATTCTATGCACAACCAAGAAAAAGTTATACTCCTTTCTATTTTCATTCAGTTTTTTCCAGAGGTCTATTGTATCTAACTTTTCTAAGACTCTATCCTGCTCATTGACTTCTTTCTTACTTATTTTTTGGTTAGATTTATCTATATCTAAGAAGGAAAAGTTGGGATTCCCCTACTAATGTAGTTTTAATGTCTTTTTGATGTGTATATGCAGAGTATTGATATTATTTCATTTTCTATGGTGCCTTTTAGCAAGATGTAGCTTCTCTGCTTATCCCTCTTAATTAGGTCTATTTTTGTTTTGCTTTGTCTGAGATCATTATTGTAATAGATTCTTCTCTGGTCCCTTATTTTCACTCTGTGCTTGTCTCTCTGTTTCAAGTTTGTTTCTTACAAATGACTATTGTTAGATTCTAGTTTCTAATCCATTCTGCTACCCACTTCCATTTTGTAGGTGAGTTCATTCCATTTACATTCATAGTTATGATTACTAGCTGCATTTTCCTTCAGCCTATTCTCTCTCTCTCTTTCTCTCTCTCTCTCTCTTTCTCTCTCTCTCTCTCTCTCTCTCTCTCTCTCTCTCTCTCTCTCTCTCTCTCTCTGTCTGTCTCATACTTCCTCAAAGTCTGTTTTGCTTCTAACCACTGCCTTCTTTTATCTACCCTCCCTTTCTTCTCCTTCTACTTCTTTGTTGAGTAAGATAGATTTCCATGACCAACTAAGTGTGGAGGGGGGTGGGAGATGTTCTCTTTTTAAACCAATTTCAATGTGAGTCTGTCGGGTTCAAGTGTTGCCCTCACCACCACCATTTCCCCCTCCACTGCAAAAGCTCTTTTGAACCTCTTTTATGTGATATAATTTTCCCCATTATTCCTCTCTCCTCCACTTTCTCCCAGCGCATCTCTTTTTCTCACCTATCCATTTTTTCACATCATCCCAACATTATTGACTCACTCTCTCACACTTCTAACCGCCCTAAAAATGATAAAGTTCTTAAAAGATACCTATATCATTTTCCATATAGAAAAGTCCACAGTTTAACCTTATTGAGTTCATTATGATTTCTCTTTCAAGTTTACCTTTTTATGCTTCTCTTGAGTCTTGTATTTGAAAGTCAAATTTTCTCTTTACCTCTGTTATTTTCATCAGGAATGCTTGAAAGACCTCTATTTCATTAAATATCTATCTTTTTTCCCCTGAAGGATTATATTCAGTTTTTCTGGATAGGTTATTCTTAGTTGTAATGCCAGATCTTTTGCCTTCCAGAATACCATATTTCAAGTCCACTACTTCTTTAATGTGGTAGCTGCTAAATCTTGTATGATCTTGACTGTGGCTCCACAGTATTTGAATTAATTTTTCTAACTGAATAAAGTATTTTCTCCTTGACCTGGAAGCTCTGGAATTTGACTATTATAACATTGTGGGGAATTTTCATTTTAGGATCTCTTTCAGGAAGTGATTGGTGGATTCTTTCAATGTCTATTTTATCCTTTAGTTTCAGGATCTCAGGGCAGCTTTCCTTAAAATTTTCTTGAAATGTGATGTCTAAGCTCTTTCTTTGACCATGGCTTTCAAGTAATCTAATAATTTTTTAAAAGACCTCTCCTTGATCTATTTTCCAGTTCAGTTGTTTTTCCAGTGAGATATTCCACATTTTCCCTATTTTTTTCACTTTTTTAATTGTTTTTTGATGTCTCGTGGAGTAATTATCTTACATTTGCCCAATTCTAATTTTTAAGGAATTATTTTCATCAGTGAATTTTTATACCTCTTTTTCCATTTGGCCAATTTGGGTTTTTAAGGTATTATTTCCTTTAGTACTTTTTGTGCCTCTCTTACCAAGCTGATAAGTATCTTTTCATAATTTTCTTTCTTTGTTTTCATTTCTTTGGCTTATTTTTCCACTAACACTCACTAAAGTTTACTCACTAATCACTATTTATGATGGTCTTTTGTGTAAGTAATATTTGGTGGGAAGGAATCAAGCCTATAGGCATAAGTTTAGGATTGCCCCCTCCCCTTTAAGAGATAGCAACCAATGAAATTAGCAACTTTACTGCCTTTGGATTTTTTTTTTTAAATCACACTTATAGAACAACATTTAGGGGATCAGATAGAACTAGTACTAGTTTATTACCATCTCTCTGAGGAAAGAAGAGTATTCAACCTAATGGCCCATTCTCCTGCTCCCCTCTGTGTTGGAATCAGTCTCCTTTGGAGTGGATTCCAGAGATATCTATCCTTGTCTCCCTTCAAGATGTGTATAGATTACCCAGGGGGACATACACATCTCACAGGGGCAACACACACCCTACACTAATATGCTACAAAGACGGAAAGCTTTAATATCATCACTATTTGGAATTGTCTTTTAAATAGGTTTGGTTTTGTCATGACCAGGTTAATCAAGTTTGATCCTCTGTACAAGGATCCCAACATCCCACTCCCTCCCATCAAGGAAATGGAGTATAGTGGAAAGAACATTAAATTTAGAGTCAGTCTCAGGAGACCTGGATTTGAATCATGCCTCAGTTTCTTTTTTTTTTTTTTGCTTTTTCTTTAGAGGGCAGTTGGGGTTAAGTGACTTGCCCAAGGTCACACAGCTAGTTTTTGTGTTAAGTGTCTGAGGCCGGATTTGAACTCAGGTACTCCTGACTCCAGGGCCGGTGCTCTATTCACTGCGCCACCTAGCCACCCCGCCTCAGTTTCTTAATAACCGTTTGCCTAAGGAAGGATAATACTTGCACTTTCAGCCTTCACAGGACTGTCGTAAGGAAAGCATTTTACCATTTATAATCAAGCAGTGGTATGTTAATGTAATAATAACAACTTATATTGATGTATCTATATTCATGTTTGTTTGTACATGTGTATGAAACAGAGAAACAAAAAAAAAGAAAGAGAAAGTGTAGCAAATGGCACGCCAGATCCGGTGAATTCAAATCTAGCCTCATACTTATTAGCTGTGACCTTGGGCGAGTCACTTAATGTTTGTCTACCTCAGTTTCCTCATCTGTAAAATGGAGATAACAATATAACCTAACTCCCAGGTTTGTCATGAAGATAAAATGAGATGTTTGTAAAATGCTTTGCAAACCTCTCTCTCTCTTTCATTCCCTCCTCTCTCTGTCTCTTCATCTCTCTCTGTCTTTTTCCATCTCTCTCTGTCTCCCTCCCTCCATATCTCTCTCTCTCTGTCTCCCTCTCTCTGTCTCTCTCTCTGTCTCTCTCCATCTCTCTCTGTCTCCCTTCCTCCATATTTCTCTGTCTCTCCCTCCTTCTCTCTTTCTCTATTCATATGTATATGTATGTATATGTAAATATATGTGTACGCATATGCATATATGCTTAAATACATATATTAATGTTATCATTGTTTTTAAATGATGTTTTAAGTGAGGCACTTTCAGGGCTGACCCCAAACTTCCCATGAAAGCAAAAGCTTATCTTTGTAATACCAACCTTCTACCAACATTACTGTACAATAACAAGAGACAGATTATAATGTTCTCTGAAAAATTTGAAGTATGTAACATACAGATATCAGTGGAGAAGCATAGGATGAATGTGAGCGGGCTTCAACAGATAACGGCTGAGGAATTTTAAAACAGGAGCAAAAGATGCGATCTAAGAACTATATAACAGGAAGACAAGATGGGAGGGTCATGTGCTGAGGGTGAGGAATGCTAAGTGTTCAGAGCTCTGTGATGGTCCTTTCATGATGTTCAAGAGAAATCAAGGAAGGCCTCCAACACTTTGGGGGGGACCGCAAATGAACTTATGGAAGGATATGGACAGAGAGACATAAGATGGTCTAGCATGGATGAGCTGCCTTCTGCATCACTGAAAGAAATTTCCAAACCAATGAGATCTCAGATGTTTTGGAGTCTCTGGGTATCAGATGAAGTTTAACCAAAAAAAAAAAGGCAGCTTTGGGCATGAAATAAGGGGAAACTCCTAAATAATCAGAACAATGTAGAAGTGGAAAGGGCTCCCCAGGAAGGTATTGGTTTCCCTGTCCCCATACCAAGGTCTATTCCTGTCCTGGGATTCTGTGATACCATATTATTCTGAATGTGGGTTCCTCCACAAAGAGGTTCCATCATAGTCAGTGCTAATGGAATTAAGAGACTGGTGAGACTGCAACAATGGAGGGGCCTGGGTAAAACATAGCAGAATATGAGAAAAGTGTCAAAAAGTCACCTCACAGTAGACTGAAGAAAGCAACACAGGGTGTGGTAGAAAGAACAGCAAACTCCAAACAAGAGAACTGGCTTGGGTTCTAGTCCCAGCTCTGCCAGACCTCCTGGGTGGCATTGGGTGAGGCACTCACAGTCTTCTTCCTGGGCCATTTCCTTGTCCATTTATTGTTCAAGGGTGTCACAATAGATAACTTAAGGTCCTTCTGGGTCCAGAGTTCCATGGGTGGATGGGGGGTCTATGAATCCCCCATTGAATCCATGGATCTGAAACAGAAACTAAATGCTTCACCCTGGAACCCCAAGTCCTCATTCTTCTACCTCCTGAATGCCTCTGCTTTGGCTCTCTTGAAATCAATGCCATGCACTGCAGTAAATCCATTAGTGAAACCAGTTTTGAATGAGTCTCAACCAAAATTATTTATGATAGTTGGCCCTTATCCCTTCTTTCCCCTCAGTTTTAATTTATTAACTGGTCGTTCCCTCACTCTAATTTCAAACAAACACCTCTAAAAATCACCCAGTTAACCCAGCAAAAGGAGGGGTGACTAGGGAGGGGGGAAAGAAAGAAAACCAAGTTTCTTTTTAGGCTCCAGCCAGTCCCAATAAATTCTGGTCGGATCAATTCCAAGAGCTAGTTAGCAGCACACTGTGTTCAGTGATCCAACCCAACCTGATCACATGTGTGTGGAAAGGGGCCTTAATTGATGCCATTTTGAGGCTTTCAGCTAAATGTCTAATGAGCTGGGTATAAACATCAAAACCCCAAGTCCCAAGTCAGTAAGTACCACAAGAGTAAAGACAAATGCCCCGGGCAGGGAAGAAAATGACTCACGGTGGGCTAATTCACCAGAGGTCAGTTTCTGAAGGGTGGGTGTGGAGAAGTATCTGAACCCATGCCAGGATAGTAACTAACTGTCGGCTGCTCTCCCTCCTGGGATTCCAACTCATTTGACCCACACTTCTAAAAGAATATATCTACAGTTAGGAACCTCTCCATTTCCAGGCCCTGGGACAAAGGTCTTGTTGCCCCACCCTGGTTATGCCTCTGACCCCCATGAAGCCATGGTAACCAGTAAACAAGTATATATTAAAAACTTCTTATATGCCAGGCACTGTGATTATTAATACGAAGAAAGGCAAAAACAGCCCCTTCTCCTCAAGGAATTCACAGTATAATAGGGGAGACAACACAGGACTCGTTGGAGATAATCACAGACGGAAGGCACTAGTCTTAAGCGAACCTGGAAACAACTTCCTACAGAAGGTAGGATTTTAGCTGAGACTTGGAAGGTGACAGAAAAGTCAGAAGGAACTGTCTCTGCTTCATGATAATAATAACAGTTAACACTTATGCAGTGCTTTTGAGGTTTGTGATATGCTTTACACCAGCGGTTCTCAACCTTCCCAATGAGGCAACCCTTAAAGTGGGAGTATCTGCAGGTGGGCGGCCCAGCCTGGAGACAGATAGAGGAGCTGTGTCTCAGTTCCTAAGACCATGGGAAATATGTGTTTTCTGACGGCCTTAGGTGACCCCTGTGACCCCTGTGAAAGTGTCATTCAACCCCCAAAGGGGTTGGAACCCACAGATTTGAGAACTGCTGCTTTACACATAATCCCATGTGGTCCTCACAACAAACCTGTGAGGTAGGGGCTATTTTCTCTACTTTACAGATGAGGAAACTGAGTTTAAGAGAGATAGGGTGACTCCCACAGCTAGGTATTAAGTCTGAAGCTAGATTTAAATGTAGGTCTTCCTAACTCTGAATCCAATAATTTGTCCACTGAGTCACCTAGCCGCCTAAATAAATGCTATGAGTCATTTCAGGCCCTCTGCAATAACTCCTTCCTTACTACTTCCATACGCTAAAGAGGGGATCACAACCCCTTGGGAGTAGAGAAAGGGTGAGAGTACCTCTTCCTCCTACTTTACCCTGAGAGAGTAGCTGAACCCACACTTACAACAGAAGGGGAAATATTTCTTCAGAATAAAACAGCCCTCCAGAGGAGGCCAATTAATTCTTCCAGACCCGGGGGTATCATTTAGTAAATTGCTCCTTTCAAATGTACGTCCCAATTCCCTTTACACTATATTTAAAGCAGGAGGCCCAGGTCAGTGTAAGTAGTGAATGAAACTCTGAACGAGGAGCCCCAAAAGTCCCAGGTTCTAATCACAGCCCTGCCATCACCTCATTCTCATTCTGTGGGCACATCTTTCCATGTCCCTGAGACTCAGAGATGAAATAAACACATTGCCTCGTTTTCTACAGGAGGAATTGATGATTTCTTCCATCTCCATTCCTCTATATTCTAGGTCTACAAGAGAGAGCTGAATTTAGGGAGTGATGTTGGAATTTGAAGAGAAAATGCTTTGTCCCAACTTTTGTGGCAAAGGACACTCCTGTGGGGTTCTCCTGTCATGAGAATGGTTCTCATGGATTCAGGCAATTGTCAGTTTCCCCCTTTCCAAATCTTCTGTTCCTGTTCTAGGTTCATGAGAACCAAGCGTTGCATAGGAGAAAAGTAGAAATGTAACCCATAAAAACAACAGTAATAATCAAACATGAATGATGGTTATTTGCTAGCAGCGTCCTGTCTGCCGCTTTGATTCCCTCAGTCAAGCTAAGTGGTTGTGCTGGTCTTGGTCTTGCACAGCCTGAACTAGGTGGGTAGGTGTGACCTTCAATTAGCAGCTCCCCTGGGCCTCAGGAACCTACCTATAAAGAACTGAGAAGTACTTTAAGTTAAGCTGTAAAATAGGAGTTTATTTTAAATGGCCCATTTATGATACTCAGCAATTTAATTTTGGTAGGGCGCTCAAAAAAACCCTTTTCAATCAAAACATCAAGTCTAACAATAAATATGCGGATGAAGAAACACAAGCTACAGTTCCTGCCCTCAGGGAACTTACAATCCAATTAGAAAAATAAGAAAATAGGCACAAGGAATTTTCTAAAGTTTTATTGCTGCCTTTTAAAAAAAATCTTTATTGTCATGAGATTTTGAGTTCTTTGAGGACAAAAATTGATTTTGCCTCTGTATCCTCAGGCTGAGCACAGTATCTGGCATATAATAAGTGCTCGATAAAAGCTTGTTAACTTGACTTTATTACATATATTTTGAAAATAACTAGGTTAATGCCTTTTTTTTTTACATCTCAGTAATATTCCACCATTGTTTCCTTCCCCTTCCTTCTGTACCAAAGAAAAGCAAGTTAAGCAAAAACCAATCAGCACAAACTTGTTAGAGACAATGTTGGTCATACATGATCCCCAATGCATACACCAAGAGGAGAGAGTTGTTTTTCCTTAGTGATGCTCTGCAACCAGCATTTAATCTTAGTCCAGCTATCTTTTAGTTGCTTTTTTCTTTGTTTGTTTATGTGATTATATTCATTGTATATATTGTTCACTTGGTTCTGCTTTCTTCCTATTGCATCCTGTCATACAAGTCTTCTCATGTTTCTCTGAATTCTTCATAGTCAACATTTCTTAAAGGGCAACACTATTCCGTTAGATTCCTAACCTCTGTGAGCCTCAGTTTCTTTCTTTGTAAAATAAGGTAGTGATTCTCCCATCTGCCTTACAGAGTTATTTTGAGGATGATATGAAATAATATAGGTGAAAAAGGCTCCATACAGCATAAGTTCTCATCATTAATATTCACCAAGGGTGGGATATCAAGGCTAAATTATTATTCACAGATAAGCCTAAAATCTCCACCTACTTTGGATCCCACCTTTGCCTCTATTATTGCTTATCTTGTATTACACTTATCTAGCTTCATGTGTACCCCCATCCCAATAGAATGTAAGTTCTTTGAAAGCAAGAATTCTTGTTGTAGAATTGATGCCATAATTTCATCTTTTTAGGTGGAGCATAGAGTTTGGTGCATCAGTGGACAACTAGGTGGTTAGTAGTTAGAGCACTAAGCTTGGAGCCGGGAAGACCTGAGTTCAAATCCAGCCTCAGACACAAAGTAGTTGTGTGATTCTGGTTAAAGAGGTTAAATACCTCTCTGCCTCAGTTTACTCTTCTGTAAAATGACGATAATAATAGCAACTACTTCCTGCGGTGGTTGGGAGGCTTAAATGAGACAATAATTGTAAAATGCTTAGCACAGTACCTGGCAAATAGTAAGCACTATATACATTTTAGCTATTTTTACTTCCTTATTTTAATTCTATTATCTGAACTACAAATAAGTAACCAAATGGACAAGTAGTCAAGAGCAATGTTAGTTTCTCTCCTCTTCTCCTTCATAATCTTAAAAGGATAATGTGCTTTTGGCCATATGAATGCTCATGGAGGAAAAGCCCCCTCCCAGTACAAATCAGCCCCTGCTCTGCAATGCCAGGTCTTAAAGAGTTTTCCAGAGACCCTGAGAGATGAAATGACTTGGCCAGCATCACATTGCCAGCATGCATCAGAGACAAAATGTGAATCCAAGTGTTCCTGACATGAAGGCTGACTCTCTTCCCATGGTGCCAACATTGCCTCTTAGGAGTCACAAAGTCATCAAATGTCAAATGATAAACAAAACACCAGCACAGGATTGTAGCAATATAGCACAAGGATCATATACTATGACCAGATGGGTTTTATTCCAGGAATGTATGGTGATATTGGGGAAATAATTGACCATACCAATAAAAAAACAGAAATCACATAATTATCTCAGTAGATGCAGAAAAAGCCTTTGACAAAATGTAACACCCATTCCTGTTAAAAAACACTGGAAAGCACAGGAGTCAATGGAACCTTTCTTAAAATCGCAACTAGCATCTATCTAAAATCAAGAACAAGCATTATCTGTAATGGAGATAAACCCAAAGCCTTTTCAATAAGATCAGGCATTTAAGGTCATATGGACATTGATGCATTGTTGGTGGAGTTAGGAACTACTCCCAACATCTTGAGAACAATTTGGAACTTTGTCTAAAGGACTATAAAACTGTGCCTTCGCTTTGACTCAGCAATACCACTACTTGGTCTATATCCCAAAGAGATCAAAGAAAAAGCAAATTACTTATATGTTACAAAAATATCTGTAACAGATCTTTTCATGGTAGCAAAGAATTGGAAACTGTGGGGATGCCCATCAATTAGGGAGTGGTGGAACAAGTTGTAATATATGATTTTGAAGGAACACCACTGTACTGTAAGAAATTATGAGCTGGATAGCTTCAGAAAGACCTGGAAAGACTTATATAAACAAATGTAAAGAGAAGTAAGCAGAATTAGATGAACATTGTACACAGTAACAGTAATAATGTAAGGCTGTACAACTGTGAAAGACTTAGCTACCCTTGGTCAAAACAATGATCCAAGACAATCACAAAGGACCCATGATGAAAAATACGATCTATCTCCAGGGAGAAAACTGATCAACTCTGAATGCAGATGAAAGCAAACTTTTAACTTTATTTTTCTTCGGGGGGAGATTTTGTGTTTTCTTTTACAACAATGTTAACATGGAAATGTTTTGCATGACTTCATATGTATAATCAATATCATATTGCTTGTCTTCTTAATTGGTGGAGAGGGGTAGAAGGGAGGGAGAGAATTTGGAACTCAATTTTTTAAAGATAAATAT
>JAQQSW010018221.1:0-11294 GCA_028646575.1 Pseudocheirus occidentalis | reverse complement strand
ACTACCTGAAAGTCATGATCAGAAAAAGTACCAAGAAATCATCCTTCAAGAAATTCTCAAGGAAAATTGCCCTGATATTTTAGAACCAGAGGACAAAATGGAACTTGAAAGAATTCACTGATTACCTCTTGAAAAAGATCCCCAAAAGAAAACTCCTAGGAATGTTATAGCCAGATTCCAGAGTTTCCAGATCAAGGAGAAAATATTACAAGCTGGCAAGAAGAAACAATTTGAATACTGTGGAAACACAATCAGGACAACACAAGATCTAGCAGCTTCTACATTAAGGGAACAAAGGTCCTGGAATATGATATTTTGAAGATCAAGGGAGCTGGCATTAAAACCAAGAATCACCTACCCAGCAAAATTGAGTATAGTGTTCTAGGGGGAAATATGGTCATTCAATGAGGTGGAGGACTTTCAAGCGATCTTGCTTAAAAAACCAGAACTGAATAGAAAATTTGACATTCGTATACAAGAAGCATGAGAAGGTAAACATGGAAAAGAAATCATAAAGAACTGATCAAGGTTGAACTGTTTACATGCCAGCATGGAAAAATGAGAATTGTAACTTATGCAACTTTTCTCAATATGAGGATAGGTGAAGGGAATATAAATGCTTACATATGTATACATACACATATGTCTATATAGGAGGATATATATGCATATGAATACATGTGGGAGAGTGTATATATGTGTTCACGGACAGAGGGCACAGGATCAACTTAATAGTAATGGATGATATTTGAAAAGGTGAAACTGAGAGGTGGGAGAGAAATAGAATGAGAGAATACAGGGAGAGACAGTATGGGGTAAATTATCTCATATAGAAGAGGCAAGTGATAACTGTTACAATGGAGGGGAAGAACGGGAAGGTAAAAGGGAATGGGTCAACTTTAGTCTCATTGTATTTGGCTTAGGGAAGGAATGACATATACTCTAAATTGGGTATCTTGCCTTACAGGAGAGTAAGCGGGTGGGGTAGAGACGAGAGGGAGGGATGATGGAGGGGAAGGCAGAGGGGAGGGTTGTTAGAAGCACATACTTCTGTAAAGGGATAGGGACACAGTAGAGAATAGAACAAGGGTGGGGCAGGATAGGTAGGAGGGAAATATAGTCAGTCTTTCACAATATGTCCATTGTGGAGATGTTCTGTGTAACTATACATGTACAGCCTGTATTGAATTGTATGTCTTTCCAGTGGGGGTGGGTGATGAGGGAGGAAAGGAAAGAATCTAGAATTTAAAGTTCTATAATAAAATGTTAAAATATAAGTATATGTGTGTATTTATTATCATTATTATTTACATGCAACTGGGAATTAAGATATACAGGCACTGGAGTAAAGAGATACATTTCATCCTACTGGAAAGTCAGAGGGGTAATGGGGGAGGATATAGGAAAGAGCAGATTCATGGAGGGGGTATACAGTTGGATTGCTGTTTTGGGGTGGTGGGTAGGGGAAAGATGGGGATAAAATATTAAACTCAAAATCTTGTGGAAATGAATGATGTAAATTAAAAATAAACAAGAGTTATTTTAGAAAGAAGGAAAAAGGAGGAAGAAGGAGGATGAAGGAGGAGAAGGAGAAGCAGAAGAAGCAGAAGGAGAAGCGGAAGAAGCAGCAGAAGCAGCAGCAGCAGCAGCAGCAGAAGAAGAAGAAGAAGAAGAAGAAGAAGAAGAAGAAGAAGAAGAAGAAGAAGAAGAAGAAGCAGAAGAAGAAGAAAAAGCAGAGGAAGCAGAAGCAGAAGAAGAAGAAGAAGAAGAAGAAGAGTGGAAAAGAGTAAACACACAAAATGATCTTACTTTTTTCTATAAAATATGAGGGAAGGATCTCCACTAAAAGGGTGGAGGTCAGAGGAGCCATAGAAGGTTTGAAAAGGGATAGAAAGTTTTAGAAGAACCACTATGTATAGTGAGATAGTTAGCTGATAAGGGAGGTATAATAGAATTCCTACCAACAGTGAGGGCCTGCTTGAGATTGTGTAATATAAATTTATAGTGGGGAAATCCAGGTTAGTAGATGAAAAGAGAGGGAGGGGAAAAGATTTAGAATGAAGTTTGTTGGTTATGGAACAAGCATTCCAAAGAACACAGTAGAAGAACTAGATGGTGTTTGAGGGTAGAAATGTTGAGGATTATGGGGAAAAGAAATTGAGTGATGGGGTATGGATTGGGGAATGGGTTTAAAATGATGATCTATATGTAATCATAATCACTGGAATGTTAAATGTATGAATGTTCATCCTTGTACTCTAGGCCCTCTAAGTATTATTTTCCTCTTTTTTCAGAAGTAGAAATTGACCTTCAGAGAGATTTAAAAGATGCAGCCCAGTCAAATATCAAGTAAGTGTTATAGGTAGGACTTAAATCCAACTTTTCCTGAATGGAAGTCAAGCTTATTTATTGTCATGTTGACTCTCATATTACCATAACATAGCAGTTCTCAACCAGTGGGTTATTTTCAGTTTGTGACAATGAAAATACATCCTGCATATCATATATTTACATTATGATTCATAACGGTAGCAAAATTAAAGTTATGAAGTAGCAACAAAAATAATTCCATAGTTGGGGGTCACCTCAATATGAGGAACTGTATTAAAGGGTCACAGCATTAGGAAGGTTGAGAACCACTGCCCTAACACATGGAGTCTTACATAGACCAGATAGCTTCTCTCTGTGATCACACACACACGAACTAAGCATATGTACAGTAAATTCAGATCAAAACACTATGATTTAATCCTGGAATATCTTAACAACAGAGGCAAATAAGTGTTTTTGAACTTGAAATATCAGGAAAATTGCCATTTGTTTTGTTCACTTTGCATGTATAGTCACAGATGCTGGTAGTGATGGTGGTAGTAAATAGAATGGGAGTACAATTTCTCTTTTACCTTTCTCCATTTCTGTAACATTCATTGTAAGGTTGACATTTTGTTCTATCTCTTTCTCCTGGCACTTAGGATGGTAAATGTTCAGAACCTACTAGAACAAAAGCTTCTCCCAGGGCTTGTTATTCATCAAGAGATCCAATTCCAGATCCTGGCTGATGTACTCAGATTACAATAGGAATCATTCGTCGGGTGGCCCTCCTGTCAGAAGACAAATGTTTTCCTGAGGTTGTCACATCCTGGGAACCTTGGAGATCAAAATGCTTGTCATGTTTCCAGCTTATGATTTGTCTTCTTCTTGGGAAACACAAGAGTTGTAGTTGATATCACTTTGATTGGAATTCACATTTCTAGCAATCTTACATTTAACAGGGAAAACTAGCACCAAATAAGGCTAATATTCCATGTGTATGTATTAAGTATACATTTGTATTTGGGTGTATGTGTGTATATTCTGTCTCCCTTATTAGAATGTAAGCTTCTTTTAAGTGGAGGTTGTTTTATACTTTTATTCCTATACTTCATACGTAATAGGAATTAACTAAAAATATATTGACTGATTGAAAACCTACATATTTAAAATCTTTTAAGTTGAAATCCATTTCCAGGGCAAAATGGCAGAGTTACACCTTGTTTGGGGTGTTTTGTTTTGTTTTGTTTTTTAAGTCATCCTCTGGATCAATTCTATCACATCTTCTACTGTTGTTATGACCAGCAGATCCTGTCTATTTATTGGCTCATGACCAAGACACTGGAATATCATTTCAACTTTTAGGGTTTCATATTCATATTTCACAAAATAATGGTATACAAAAATATAATTTCCTTGATTGTATTATTATTGTTATTATTAGAGTTTAGGATTTTTGCTGTGTAGACAGTCATCCTGATCTCCTTGAATTCTATTGAGTAAGCACAAACAAGTTTGAGACTGACCTTTTAGAGGTCTTCTGAAGGCAAATAATCATTGGACTTCTTATGGGTGCTTTAGTAGGGGAACTTTCTACATACAGTAAGTTCTTATAATACAGTTCAGAAGAAAAATAGTCTATTGCAGAGTACAGGGGGAGACAGAGAGAAAATAATACATGAGGAAAAAAAACAAATCATCTGATGGTTTTGTAAGTTGCTGATTCAATGAATGATCAATATAATACCATAAATATGTGGCTATATGTATGTGCATGTGTGTGTGTGTGTGTGTGTGTATAATTTAATTTTAAACTTCATTTAAGAAGCATACTGTTCAAAAAAATGGGAGATGATTGGTCCACTCTGCCCTGCCATGATCAGACTGTATTTGGAATCTCTATATTCTCAAGAGAATGAGTCAGTGCCATAGGAGGAGTCACTTAAAGAATTGGGGATGCTTGGCAAGGGTGGATAGGTGGTGCAGTGGATACCACCCCTGGAGTCAGGAGGACCTGAGTTCAAATTCAGTCTCAGACACTTAACACTAGCCATGTGACCTTGGGCAAGTCACTTAACCCCAATTGCCCTACTTTCCCTTCTCCAAAAGCAAAAAAAAGGGGGGAAAAAAGAATTGGGTTGCTTAGCCATGAGAAATAAAGATTCAGGAGGTGTGACATAATAGCTGTCTTCAAATATTGAAGAGTAATCAGATGGAAGAGAAGCTGTTTTTTTTTTAATTCTTGGATTTTCTCTCTATAAACACATAGAGGACTAGGAACAATGAACAGATAGATGTGGTACAGAGACGAATTTTAGTGTAAAAGGGGGGAGCAGGGGAGAACAGGAAGAGAATTATTTCTTTCAGACTAGAACAGTCTGAAAATAGAATGTGCTATCTTGGGTTTATCGTCTTTGGGGGGTCTTCAATAAAGCCTGAATCGATCACTCATCAGGTATGCTATAGAGGGGATCAAACTCATTTTTCGACGTATGATTTGCATGGCAACTTCTAAGGTCCCTTTTTTACTTCCAAGATATGTCGTTCTCTGATTTTATTGTTAAGTAATTGAAGTTTACTGCTCACTGGTAAAAAGCAAAACATTTTTCAAACTTGTCTTTCAATTCCTCCTCATGTCCTTTTTGATAGTTTAATTTATTTGGTTATCCGTCTAGAAATTCACTCATTTGTTCACTTCCTAATTTGTTCTTTTATTCATTTATTATTTGTCCAGTGGTTTTCTAAATGTATTTCAAAAGAATTTTCAGACTAGAGATCAGTCAGTGAAGTATCTTTCAAGGAGAGTTGGTAACAATGACCTATGAAATGTGAATGAAAAAAATCTTGTATCACTGAGCAGGCAGATGCTACCTGATGCATTATGGTGACTCTTATCAAGACCTTTGTGTAGGGAAGTTTGAAGGAGGATGTCATTATAACCTTCTCTCCTTTCATACCCTTTAAGGACAACACACTGAATGCAAAAAGATTACCTGATAGATCAGGAAAGAAAAATGAAATTGAAAACAGTGGTTTGGAGAAATGAATATGATATCTGTGCTAAGTGCTTACAGACCTAGAGGAGAACCTACAACACTGGACCAGGTATTTTAAGAAACATTATTTTCTGGTCTTCTTTGAGATTGTTTTTATAAAAAGCAGTGGTTCTTTGAAATACCATTTATAACTGAGATTCAAGACCAAGAGGGAATTTGGCTATTATCTCCAAAGCCACTTCCTAGACTGTAAAACAGAATATGACATTTCATTTTTAAATCAGTAACTCCTTCATCCATGTAACTGAGGACTTTAGGTTAAAAGTAGCCCTTTTCTGCAAAATTAGTGGTGTAAGTGTCATTGACTAGAATTAAGCAGATATCAGGTAATGTTTTTTTCAGAACCAATATGCCTCTTCACCATCTGGTATCCTTCCTCCTCTGCCCCCCCTCACTTCCTTGCCTTCTGTCTCACATATCTCTTGCAGCATCTTTGATTTCTGGCCCTGTAACCATTTCAATTTTATCATCACAATTTTGTTATAGTCATGGAATGAGAAGAAAATTGAGTCTAATTTTTATCCCCTTCAGTTTCCTGATTTTTTTTTCCTTTCAAATAAGAGTTCTGGTAAGCAATATGGAAAAACTAGTACAGGAAAAGAATGTATTAAAGACTGCATCTGAACCAGTTGCATAGTGATTATAGTGTTGGAAGCCCTAGGTTCAAAGGTAGCCTCTGCTATCCATTATCTATGTGACCATAGGCCAACCACTTACCCTCTATGAACCTCAGTTTCCTCATCTATAAAATGGGGGTGATTAAGTTGGATTCAGAACATGTACTTTGTGTCTTGAAAGCTCTAGATCTATAACCCTATCATAACTTAAATGTCTACATTATAATCACTAGGTAATCATGTCAGGATAATTCACAAAGCCTCTACATGACTTAAGGAACTTCACAAACCTTGGTGGCTAATGATTTATGACTAAAAATATCAGTAAATATATCATAGACCCAGTACACATTATTTCCCTAATCCTCACAAACATAGGTAGAAAAAGGCAATAATTAATAAGAATAATATGATAGAAACCTGGTATTTATGTAGTGCTTTAAACTTTAAGAGTACTTTACATATATTATCCCAATTTATTTTCATAATTACCATGGGAGAAGGAGGTATTACTATTCTCACTGTGCAGAAAAGGAAACTAAGCCTTAGAAAGACTAAGTGCCTTGCCTAGAGTCATAAAGCTAGTATGGACTGAGTCTGAATCTGAACCTAGATGGTAACATGTAATGCCATGCACTAGTAGCTTCCCAAAAGAATGCTACTGTGAACAACTTTTAAGGTTCTGATTACACAGTATAGTGAACACTCCATTTATTCCATTATAAAGGCAAACATTCACAACAAATCACAATATAGTATTTACAGCATTACATCTTATCACAGAAAATCACAATATAGTGTTCACAACAGCTTAATATTAGAATGACCACATAGTTTTCACCAAAGTGGCTACAATATTTAGAACAAAGAACAAAAGAATAATCATCTGGTTTCCCTAAGGGGGAAACCCTCCTTACTTAATCATTCAATCATTTCCCAATACAAGTCAGTCTTCCGCTCACAGGGCATTCATAACTTAACTTAATCAATCACTTATCCAGATTCACAATGACTAAGTATCATTAATCAATAAATATACTCATTAGAAAATTACACAAACCCTCCACCCCTCAGTGTCTAGTAAATTTCAATTTCATCACATGTTCAATATCCAAGGAGAGGCCTTTTGTTCATCTTGATTCAGGGTGGTCTCTCAGATTCCCTGGATCCCCTTCCATGGTCCCAGCTCCTACCTGAATCCACCAAACAGTCACCTGGATTCAGAGACAGACAGCTTCCAGGTTCTCGTCCAGTCCTCCGGGCAGTTCTTGTTACATACTGAAGTTCACAGGGTCTGCCACATCTCAGAAACTTCACAACTTCTGTTGCTGGGAACTCAAAGATCAACCAAGCCACAAAGTCTTATCCTGGCCATGCTTCTTCAGTCCTCCAGCAGTTCAGCTAGCCCTAGGACCCAACAGAAATCTCAGCTTTCCAGGTGGCAGCAGCCACTTTGGCCTTCACCCGATTCTAGTCTTATAGAAAACTCCAACTCATTTCTCAGTCCAGTAGCAGCCCAGCTCCCAGATGCTGGAACAATTCTGCTTCCTTTACCAGGAGTAAAAATGCTTGATTTTGTCTGTCTCTCCTCCAGAGTTCTTTTTAAACACACACACACACACACACACACACACACACACACACACACACACGCATGCACGGGCGCACACACACACACAACCATTGGCTTCCTGTCTCAGCCAACCCCTTTCTGTTATGTCAGCTATAGGAGACAGAGTTCATACCTTCTGTTTCTTTCACAAAAGTACATGCTATATTAATTACCATTACATAGCTTAGGTAGCATTGCCACTTTGCCATTAGTGGGACATTTTTTGTTCTTATTGAAGAACTGACTCATTCATTGTAAATCACACCAAGGAAAAAAAAGCATATTGCTAGGTGGTAAGAAAGCCCTTGTAGTTCAGAATTTTACCAGATCAAATAAAGATCTGTGCTAAGGTACTAGGATTGGCGCAAAGGTTTTTGAGAGTAGCTCTAAAGAGAGCGACAGAGACAGAGATAAAGTGGGGGGGGGGGGAAGGTTTGATATAATGAAAATATTCAAAGTAGAAAGGGTTTACAATATAAAAATTGGGGCTCAGATCCTTGCTTTATCACATATTAACTGTGTGGGCTTGCTGACTCTAAATTTCCTCATGTATAAAATGGAGGTGACATACTATTTTTAAATCAAGACTGTTGAAGAGAGATAATGTATATAAAATGCTTTGATTCTATCAAGTACAATATAAATGTGAACTTATATCTTTTTAAAGAAACACAGGATTCCTTTTCATTGTTTTTATGCCCTCTCCCTCCCTCACCAATAATAAATATCTAAATAAAACCATTGTGGCAATTATACATTCATAAAATAACAGCACTTTCAAACCAAAAACAGCACAAAATTGTCTACTAGAGACTAGTCTCATAATCAATCAAGAAAATACTAAGCATTAACTTGATGCCAGACACTTGAAGAGGTGTTGAGGTTACAATGACAAACCAGTTAATATCCTTGAGAAAATTAAAATTTGCTGTAGGAAACAACACCTAAAAATGTAAGTAATTTTTTTTAATGCAGGGGGGAATTGGTAGTTGAGGAGAATAGTAAAAGGCCTTGTATTGTAGCTGGCAACTGAACAAAATTTTCAAGGAAATTTAGGATTTAAAAGACAGGTAAGCAGAATGCATTAGAATCAAGGACAATGCCCTTTAAAGTGAGATATAATAGAAATTAACAAGAAATCTTACATTCCTCCAAAAGCAACTTCACAAGTACAAATTGGAGGACATAAGTATACATAGTAGTTCATTTGAAAAGAAAGATTTTTATTGCAAGTTCAAAATACATGAAAAGTGACATGGCAGTTGCCCTTTAAATCCTACCCCCTACCTCCCATGCCCTCAAAAAAGCTAGAATCACATGCTGCCTTAAATGGCATAGTATCTATGACTAGGGAAATTATAATCCCACTCTATCTTGCCCTGGCTAATTAATATCTGAACTATTGTGGTTTAAAAAGTATACTGAGAAGCAGAATACATAAACCAGGATAATCAAAGGCTAGGAAATCATGCTAATTGCAAACAGACCATATGAGGATATTTAGGGAATGGTATAGAATTTCAAGAGCTGTCACATGGAAGCAGGATTGAATCTAAACATAGAAAAAATTAATAATAGCTTTTTGTGTAGCACCTACTGTATGTTAGACACAGTGTTAGACACAGCTTTCCAAATATTATATCATTTGATCCTGATAACAACCCTGTGAGATAGGTCGCTTTATTATTCCTATTTTACAGATGAGGAAACTGAGACAAACAGATTAAGTGACCTGCCCAGGGACATTTAGATAGTAAGTCACATTTGAACTCTTGTCTTCTTGACTCCAATGTATCTGGTATTCTCTCCAATCCATCAACCCACTGCTTCTTACGGGTCATATAAATGGGAATTTCAGAAGTAGATTTACTTTTTTTTAATGTAATAAATTTTATTTGTTTTCTTGTTTACATCATTCATTTTCATGAGATTTTTGAATTACAAATTTTCTCCCCATCTTTCACCTACCCCAACCCCAAAACAGTGCTCCCACTGTAGAGCCCCTCCCCTGGTCTGCTCTCTAACTTTCTGGTAGGGCAGGGAGGGTCTCCCTATCCCAGCCCCTGTATAGTAGATTTACTTTGGATGTGAGACTATTTAAATGTGGAATGGGTTGATTCAGAGGGTTGTGGGTTGTCCCCTCACTTGAGGTTTTTAAGCAAAAGCTGCATAACAACTTGTTGGGGACAGGGGAGAGTGTGTTGTAGAAGGGGTTCCTGTTTTGCTCTAGATTGCACTAGATGACTTCTGAAGTTCCTTCCAAAACTGAGGTGCAGTGATTCTGTAAAGATGGAAAATCTCATTCTGTCCTCAATTTTGACAGTTTCAAGTGAAGATATGGTTTCTTCCTTCATAGTTACAACAATATCTCTATTTTCCTCTTTTTTTTTTAAATTTTGTGATACTGAATGGATCCCCCGTGATTTTTCCTTTATTCTACTCAATGGATGGTAAGAACTCCCCTTGCATTTGGATTATAAGAAAGGACCTTCTCAAAGAGCAAAGCATCATGAAATACATTCTTAGTACTGAGTAAAATCACTAGTTCAAGTAATATGAGAGAGACAGAGACAGAGAGAGAAAGGAGAGAGAGTTATGAAGGGAGGAGAGAAGGAGGAAGGGAGAGACTCCTAATTCAATCTATCAGTAAGCTACACAATGTGGGGAAAATAACCCTCTAATCTGGACCTATATTACATACTGTGACACTACAACAGTTTGTGGAGATAGCAATGAGTCCTGTCAGAGAACATAAAAGTTTACATCCATTATCAAGGCTATTGTGAACACTGAGGTAGCAACACCTCTAGGGAATGCAACACGTTGGTCACATTGTCTCATACTGAAATTGGCTTGGCGCTTTTTTTCCTTTCTCTCCTTCTCTCTTTCTTTTTTTTAATTTTTAAGGAAAGTAGGGGCATGATTTTCTCATCCTGTTAATACGGTACTAGAGATTATGTGTGAACCAGTTTACCTCCTGACACTGCCTTCTTTATTCTCTGCTCAGTTATTCCCAAACGGTCCTGTACCTCTTTACAAAAACTGTCAAACAGCACAGCTGGAGTTAATAAACTGAGGAAGGATGCCCATTACCCACTACAGACATCCCTGTTGTTTGATGCTTTCAGGATTTCATTATCTCTGCATCAGCACCAGTCGTCTTGCAGCTGAAAAGCCATCAAAATAACACAGCTTGAAATGATAAATGAAAGTAAGGGAATGACTGTGACACCAAGCCTCTGACTCGCTGGGTTTTTTTCTTGGTGAACACAGATTTGTACTTTCTATGCTGTGGCAGGCATATGCTTCCTCACAAAGAGCCCATCCAGACATGCTGGTGGGCATAGTCTTCTCATACAGAACACTTCCCCATGTGCCATGGGAAAGATAGAAAGGGCAACTGATTGTTCTTTCTCAGGGAAAAAAATTATTTGAGACATTCTCTGTGAATAAGACTGTCCATATTTTCAATTTTCAGAGCAAATACTACAAGGCAGAGAGATAAAGGGAGGAAAACGTTTTCTTGATCATATTAAATATGTTTGTCACTGAGTTGCAGAAACGTTAAACCTTCAATTGCTCCATCCAATATAATACTGTACTTTTTGATGTAACATGCTGTATGTGCAATGGCTGGAATTCATTCCTTCCTCACTTCTGCCCCTTCTCCAATTACTATCATTTTCTTTTTTTTTTTTT
>JAQQSW010018220.1:0-11294 GCA_028646575.1 Pseudocheirus occidentalis | reverse complement strand
TGTGACCATTATAATGACTTTGGCTTTCTGGTTTTGGGACTTGTCCTTCTGGTTTTGGGACTCAGTGTTATGGTTTCTGAATAAAGACCTTGGTGCTGCCTTCCATGTGGAGAGTTTGCTACATTTTGTGATCCAAAACTACACCAACATATTCATAACCATCATGGGTGTTGTGAATATCTCATTATTGATACAGGCACCAATAACTGATTGTCTCAGAAAAGACTTCAAAATTGACCAACTACATTGCTGGGAGTGCCGAGAGTCATAACAATAAAAAGTGTTACAATAAATCCCAAAGTCAGCGCGTCCAAAGGAATTTGCTGATCTTGAGTCTGTTGTGACAATTTGGTGAAACAAGAGAGAGACGGAGACAGAGACAGAAAAACGGAGACAGAGTGTGAGAGTGTGTGTGTGTGTGTGTTACTGAGCTGTGGTTTTATGCACTTTCATATATTTTCATAAAGTTTTACATCCCCAAAAAAATAAAAAGAAAAACAGTTACTTGATGGACCAAGCCAGGAAGTTTTATGTCTCTCTCTGTCTCTCTGTCTCTCTCTCTCTCTCTCTCTCTCTCTCTCATATACTTTCTTGAATTATGTTTAGGGTACCCAGAATCAGGGGATAATTTCAAACCTTCAAAAGATCCAATACGACTGAAATGTTGTCATCTTGGAGATATAACACTAGTACTGTCGAACCTAAACATAAAAATCTATGGGCCTGAATCCTCATGACTCCAAAATCACAACCCTGCTTTTATATAAATCCTGATTATGAATCTTTTAAATCCTAAATTCTCTTTAGCAGAAAACGGTAAGTTTAGCTTCAGGCCCACTACTGAGGCTTCATGACAGAAGTGTGGCAAAGTCCATTTGCTGCACAGTGACTGCTCTGGTGCTCTCTGATTCTCTTTGTATCTGGTACTCGCGAACCTAGAGCTCTCTAGATCCTAATTTTCCCCCAACTTTGGATCCAGGAATTTCTCCATTAACTCCTAGCCCTGACTCTCCCGTTTCTACTTCAATCACAATGATTTTTCAACCCCTATTAAAAATCAAGTGATCTTTTTTTCTCAATCATGATGAGTGAGTGACTCAATATCCAGTGTTAAAGAACGCTTTTCAAGGGCACGAACTACATCTTGTATTTCTCTTGTATTCCCCTAAATTGCCCAGTACAATGATGGACACAAAGTAAAAGATGAATGAATACATACTGGCTTGAAACATGTTCTTGGCTTCACAATCAAACATCAAAACTCATTCTAAAAAGTGATGCCTTTCCTGATTTCCCTCAATTCTCTCAGATTACACTGTCTTTAAATGCTTTTATCATTTCATTTATTTTATTTCCCAGTACCTAACAGTGCTTGGCACATAGTTAAGGCTTAATAAATACTTGCAGATTAATTTCTTGGAGGGAATATGATATATATGATATGTATTTATGTTATGAGTAAACAGCGGCTTAGGCGGAGCAGTGAGTAGAGCACCGGTCCTGGAGTCAGGAGGACTTGAGTTCAAATGTGGCCTCAGACATTTGACATACTAACTAGCCATGTGACTTTGGGCAAGTCACTTAATCCCAAATGCCCTCCAAAAAAAAAGCAAAAAATTAAGTTACAGGTAATTCTATATTATTCATACCTTGATTACCCTACTTTTAAATAACTGATCAACAAGTCAACAAGCACTGACTATGTGCTAAGCACTATGTTAAGTGCTAAGGAACACAGTAATAAATCAGTTGTGATTTAAGATGTTATGAGAAAAAGAGTAAGATTTCATGTTGTAGCATTGGGGAGGGCAAACAGGAGGTAAAAGGCATTAGTCAGCTAAAAAAAACAAAACACTATGGTCATTTTTTCTCCAAAGCTATAATTCTCTTATTATCAAATGAGATAACACATATAGTGCTTTGCAAACCTTAAAGCACTTTATAAACGCTAGCTATTATATTATTACTACTACCATATACTTTTCTGCTACTACAGATGACATATTGTGCATTCTGAATGGTTGAAGAGAGGAAGGTAAGAATCCTATACCAGGAAGTTGGATTAGAAGATCTCTAGGGCCAGAACCACAGATGAATTTCAATGGTTCAACAGCAATTATCAAGAAGTTACAATACACTCAGGGCAGCCCTAACCTCTCAAAGAACCAGAAAAGAAAAAAAAAAGGCCAATCTCAGACACCTTCTGCATATCAAAAAAATTTCCAAACTAATACTTATGTAAATTGGTTCCCAGGTTTAAAAGTAAATTTCAAAAATCTAAACTATTCACATATTATATGAAATCTTAAGGATTTTGTGGAGAGTGAATCTTCTAGCTGCTACTTTGGGGGCATTAAATTATTCCTTTAAATTCTCTAGAATGTAGATAAACTGAAGTTTCCAGGTCTGTTACAGGAGTCATGTACTACATGATCCCTAAGATTCCTTCTGACTCTTAATCTATTTTATACTTATACTTTAATATTTATATAACGCAGAAATACCATAAAACCATGCCTGGCAGATAATGACTAGAATTTATTGTCACATTACTACCAGTCACCTTTTACTTACACACACACACACACACACACACAGACACACACACACACGCACAGAGTAATGATTTTCATATTGACCAAAGAAATATTCCCTAAAAGGACTGGAAATGCAACTACCTGAGATACTATGATAACTTGGTGAAATGTTTACATTGCTCTATATTAAAGTTATTCATTTTTTAATAAAAAGAAAACAATTTAAACTGTCTTACGGTGAAATAAAACTTTATTTCAAAAACACTATGTATGAAGTTCGAAAATATCAGAGGACAAGCTTTTTCTCACCAAAGAACAGGCTGTTAATGAGCATTTCAAAAGTCTGGGACTGTTCACTCCATTCTAAGAGTTTAATGTGAAGATTCACTTCAAAGCTGTTGTCCCCTCACCAATCTTTCCATCTTTCCCATATCTACCTTTATGAGTTCTACCAAGAGAGTGTCTCCACTGCCACTGGTCCACCAGTGACGTTTTAGGACAAAGCAGTAGTTCAAGCATTTGAGCTCCTTCACAAGAACCTTATTTCACTCTACAGATCCTACCCTTTTACCACTCTATGTTCCAGTCAAAACAGGATGACTGAAAGTTTGTTCTCTGTTGGATTCACAAAGACAATGTGAATTTTGGCCTGATGAATTCTTTCATTTTTATCATATCCAGACTCAGCTGTCCCTCACTCCCTCCAGGAAGCCTTCTTTGGTCTCCCTTTTGACCTAAATATAAATGCTCTCTCTGTGATGAGTCATTTTTACAGCACTTTGTACTAACCCTTCTCTTTGTCCTTTCTGTAAAACTATCTGAAGGTATACATACCTCTGTAGGTATCTTAGGTCCACCTATTTATTTACATGTTATCACATTGTTAGTATGTAGATTCCTTAGGGACGCAGACTACTTTTGTTTTTGTCTTTTTATTTGCAGTGTTTAGGCCCTGTGATGAACATATAATAAGCATTTTAAAAATACTACTTGAAAAAAAATACTAATTGAATTGATTGCTTTGTGTTCCTTATCTCCCTGTAAGACAGTTAACTCCTGAGGATATAAAACTTGCCTTTTTTTTCATCTTTTATATGCCAAACATAGTGCTTTGCATATAGTAGGCCCATAAGAAATATTAAATTGAATTTCTTTCTCCCCAGTATACCATCTCTCCCTTAACATCCCACAAAATGAACCTACAATATAATGTTACATATACTGATAATTTTATGCTCCTACTCTTAATTTAGAAGAGACACACAGAACTTTTTTTTCATTATTTTCTACCCAAAATACAAAATTAAATTAGGTTTTACTTTTGTGCCTGGACCTCAATTGATTTTTCCTTTTATGAGTCAGTAGTTATCAACAGAAACTCTTGCCAATCAACTGATCCCACAACAGCAGCCTACCTTCAGAACACGGCCAAAAAACATGGCATTTTTTGAGTTAACCTGGACAAGGTCAAGTAATTCCACTAATAAGAAACTGTTCTAAAGGATGCTTTTAGAGTAGGGAGAAAAACTCAGCAAGGTGCATAATGAAATGAGCACAGCACCTATGTTCACCTTTCAGTTCTGCTAACTGCTAGTTTGGGGACACTGGACTACTCACTTAAATTCTCTAGAATGAGAATGAACTGAAGTTTCCAGGCCTATAATAGAAGTCTTGTACTACATGACCCCTAAGGGTTCCTTCTGACTCTTGAATCTTTTTTAAATCTTTACTTTACAATCTACGGCAGAAAAACCGTAAGACCAGAAACTAAAATATACTAGATGAAAAAGATTACAAAAGTGAGAAGTTTCTAAAAAAAGGAAAGGCTTTCAGTACCACCACATTGCTCTAGATTAACATATCTAACAGAAATTAAGTTTCTTTAAGACAAAAATAGGGGAGAAAGGAGAACATTTCTAGGCATGACGACCTTAAGTAGAGATGGAAAGATGGAAATGAGAGTTTTTCATTTACTTTTCATTAGAGAACTTAAACAGAGGATGCTGATTTCAGTATCCCCAGGGGTTAAGCAAGATTTCTCTGAATTTTCTGATTCTGCTGTTATTCCACTATACCAATGTACTTTTTTCAAAGAAAGAGCAAACAGGTATAGATAGACAGATAAACCTATGCACAACATACCACTATAGATCTGTTTTTCTCCAGTTTTGATCATCAAAGTCTAAACACACCCCACCCCCACTCCCATGCAGGGATCCCTGAAGTAGTCAAGGTGGCTTACTCACCCCCAACACAGAATTATAAGGGTAATCCTAAAGACTTGAGGTTTTCTGGTTTCTGGTACTCAAAAACTCCCACTGTGGAACACTGCCCTTTGATCAGCAGCTAGAGTTAATCAGCTTGTAGTTAAATGCATTCACTAAATAGGCAAAATAAAAACAGTTCTCACAAAATGGATTCCTCCCCCAAACAAAACAAAAATGACAGGGACATACTCTTCCACAAGTTACTTACAGAGTCCAGGGGGATGTAGGCTCAGGTTTAGGGATTACATGCAAAGAGGTAACTCACAACTCCTGATCATTAGAAATGTTTTTCTCCCTTCACAGTCATCACGGAGTTCTACATAGACAAATTTAGCAATCTGCTTCATTTGGGAGGGTTAGTACCATTTCAGAGCCCCAAAGTTGTTTTTCCTAGGCATGTCTGATTTGTCCTCCATACACTGTTGCTTCTGGGATACTGTTGCCAGCTCCAAAGAAGTTCAAATATTCTGATCTTTTCAAGTTCATAAGGTTTTCCTCTGGGGAGGTAAGTTTGGGAAAGAGGTCTCTTCCTTACTACCAAGCAAAGGTTTGACTACAGCTACCCTCTGTCTTACCTTCCCCCTGACCACCAGGTGGACCTGGTATTAGAATTCAGGAATCAAAACGGGCTTACTCTTACACTGGACACGACTGATTCTCTTTAACAACCACACGAAACCTATATGGTATTGTTGTATGGAGAAATAAGAGCGAGCAGAGACCTGGGCTCATGAAAAAATTTAGATGTGGATTTATTGATCAAACGCGTGACTGCCCAAAGTTCTCACTCAAACTGGCAGTGGTTTCTGGACCTTCAGATCTTGCTTATAAAGGCTACCACCACAAAATTATAATACGGAGGGGAGCTAGCAAAAGCTGATGTACAGAAGCGAAGATCAGCCATTAGTCAATTCTATGTGACTCAGGGGAATATGGCACATGACTCAGGGGAGTATGGCGCATGACTGAGGGGGGTATGGTACAAAGGTACAAGGTGGAGGCACGGGGTATAGGAGCATGGTATGAGGGGAACTGGAATTCCCCAGGTGGTAGTCAGAGGGGGCTGGAATTCCCCAGGACTGGTCGGGGTCATGTTCTGGGCAAGGGAGGTCATCGGGGCAGTTCAGGGTGGTACTTAGATAAGGTCCTTGCACTGTAATGAGCCCGGTACGCTATAATGATTCAAGGAGAAACTATGAAACACTGGTCAGGGGAAACAGAGTCAGGGAGCACCTTGAGCAATATGCCCAGACATGCCTTAAGCAGTTTCAAGCTAAAATATAAAACAGGGACAAAGACAGAAATACAAAAGGGACTTAATGGTGGGCCACAAGTCAGGTGGGGTGTGTAGTGACCTGGGATTTGTGTACAACAGTATCTTCTACTTTCATTTAATTTCTACTTAGTTTACACCTTTGATTGACTGACTGAATTCAGCAGAGGTATCTATGGCTTGTTCACATCCGGTTTATGCCTTACAGTCACTGACTACTAAATCTCAGAGATGTATTTGGTTTAGGGCCTGGTACTGGTTAGATTAATTGGCACTGAGGAGTGTGGGATACTTCACTTACATAGGCATTCAATTTACATTAACAACTTCAACTTTTCCAAATGATTCGTGCAAACAATCTAACAGCTTTGCAACCTTTCAGATTTAAGAAAAGACCTGCCAAAGAATTCTATATCCCTAAAGAACCCTTCCAGAATACATTCAGTATGATGTACCTGATTATGAGAAGTAGAAAAGGCGCCCATCTGAGAGGTGAAAATGGAGCCATATATAAAAAGTTATCGGGCGGCTAGGTGGTGCAGTGAATAGAACACCATCCCTGGAGTCAGGAGGACCTGAGTTCAAATCCGGCCTCAGACACTTAACACAAAAAACTAGCCGTGTGACTTTGGGCAAGTCACTTAACCCTAACTGCCCTTCAAAAAATAAAAATAAAAAACCAAAAACTAAAAAATAAAAAGTTATCAAGTCTAATCTGTATTTGAACTGGAATCCCATCTCTGGCATTTGCTAGTTGCTCTAGGAGAGGCAATCTGTACAGCAGAAAAATGAGTTCTATTATTATGAAGTTCAAATCAGATAAGGTGTGAAAGATATATTGCAAATTTCAAAACATACAAATGTCATACAAAAACATACAATGTTATTGTTATTCTAAACACACCTATAAGCGATAACCAACTTTTGTCAGAAGACTTCCAATATGGGATACCTACTCACTATTTCCTGAGGCTGCCAATTCTTCTTTGACACCTAGTAGACACTTAACAAAACTGGTGACTGGCTAAGTCTACACTTGCTTCTTTGTAACTTCTCCCCATTATTCCTTAGGTATGTTCTCTGGGATGAAGCAGAATGAGTGTAATCCTCTCATAGAACAGCCCTTCAGATACTTGAAAACAATTCTCTTCGCTCCTTCCCCCTTCACAAGCCTTCTCTACTTTAAGCTAAGCACTCCCATTTCTTGGAAGTGAGCTTCATACGGCATAAACCGAAGATCTTTCATCATCCTGATGCATCCTAAGGGCACTTCTCAAGTGTATCATCACCTTTCTTTAAATTTTTTGCCCCCTGACTTCAATAAGCTATTTGCCCAGACCACTATACCCAGATGTGGTATAACTAGGGTAGATTAGAGCAGAGCTATCAGGTCCACAGTGGTAGATGCTTTTGCCCCTCAATGCATCCTAAGCTTACAATTAGGATATTTGGTTTTCATGTCATACCACTGAATTCAACTAAACATGGTCCACAAAAATGTTATGACTCTTTTCAAAAGTACTGATGACATATATACCCCACATTATATTTGTGAAGTTGTTTTTCTTAACCCAAATTTAAGACATTTATCCATGATACAGTTCATCTTATTTCTCTTCTAACTTTCTGACAACAAAAAATGTGTGGCTTGGATTTGGAATCAGATTGAAAGGGATAGGTGATATCTCTATAAGGTCCTTTATTAGAACTAGATTATCGGAATATTAAGGCAACCAAAAATTACACCCATAACAACGAGTTATTGAGCCCTGAATTGTCAGAGATGGATCAGTCTTTCTGTCTTAGTTATAAAGGGTAGCACTGTGTAAGAAAAGAACAGAAGAGTTTAGGAAAGATGAGAAAAAAATTCATTTCCTCTGTATAAAACAAGTTGTTTAAACAACAACAGAAAAGGAGATCATTTAGTCAGGCTCTTGATATATAAGCAGTTTGCTTCCTAGCTGTTTAATGACTCTGTTGACCAAACAATGTTGTCAAACAAATGGAAAACCTAACTTTAGGAGTCTCTCCCCCATCAGTCCCTGATTGCAATAACATTTCTACAGGGTACAAAAGAGTTTTGCAGTCAAGATGTGTTCCACATCTTCTTAAAACTGATTAGTTATTCATTAATATTAATGACCCTAGAGATCTGAGGACCTGGACCCATTACACAAACCATGAAACAGTATGACTATGTGGAGAGAATGCTACAGGCTTTAGAAATGGTAGAGAGAGAACTGTGAAAATCAGGTGGCATAACAGAGAGTCTGAAAGATACAGAAACAGAGGTGATCTTTAAGGTCATCCAATCTAACTACCTTGTTTTACAGATAAGGAAACTAAAACCCAGAAAAGCAAAATGACTTACTCTGGATTCCACACCAGTTAAGTGTCTGAGGTGGATTTTGAACCCAGAATGGTTGGACTTGGAATCAAGGGAAGATATAAATTTTAATCCCTCCTTTGATACTAGCTATTTGACCCACATGCAGGTTACCTCACATCTCTAAACTTCAATTACCTAATCTGTAAAATGAGGGAAACAACCACCATGGTACCTACCTCAAAAATATGTAGTGAGATTCAAATGAAACAATTTGCATAAAATATTTTGACAATCTTGAAGTTCCAAGTAAATGTCAATATTATTGCCATTACCTATCCAAATTTTCTCTTCTTTTCTCCCAAAGATCTACTATTAATCTATCAGTAAGGTGGGGGAGGGTGGTCCCCAGGGTGTGGTTGTAGCAGTGTGTGACTGTGAATAACCCTTTGTGTAGAGAATAATGTTCGTTGTTTTAGGAACATAATTTAGTCAAGTCAACAAGAATTTATTAAGTGCTTACTAGATGCCAGGCTAAATGCTAGAAATACAAACAAAAGTTAAAAAATTTATAATAATAAGACAGCCTCTGGCCTCAAAAGTTTACATTTTAATGGGGACAGGACAACATTAAAAAGAAACTAAAAATTAGGAAGAGTTGGGAGTGGGGGGGGGGGGGAAGCATAGCAGAGGGAACCACCCCAGCAGCATGGTGGTGAAAGACTCTGAGAGTAACTAATTTGGGAGAAATGAGAGTCAACTCTAACCACAGATGTTCAAGGTTTTAAAATCCCAGCTTACTTGGCCTCCGGCTTCACTGACTCACTCAAACCAAGAAGCCTAAGCCTTGACATGTGATAAGTATCCTCTATAGGGAGATGATGACCAGTCATTCGAGATCTACAGCAGTATGTCGCTCAAAATCGAAAAGGGGACAACTAAAGCATACCAAAGATGCCTGCAGGTGCTCACTGATTTAGAAAACCACATATTAACATTATCCATGTCCTAGTGTATTTTTATCTAGTTTGTTAAATATTTCCCAATTACCTTTCATTTCAAGTTGCAGTGGGGAGCACACCATGGATCCCAGGTGAGGAAATCCTGCTCTATACTGTGACATCAGTTTTCATAGGTTTAATTATCACCTCTACACAAATGATTCTCAGATCTATGTATCCATCCTCAACCTCTCTCCTAACCTCCCATCTTACATCACGAAGCATCTTCTGGACACCCCAACCTAAAGATTAAACATGGTGTCTTAAACTTGTCCAAAACTAAATTCATTATGTTTCCTTCAAAATAAAACTTTCTTCCAAAGTTCCCTCTCACTGTTGAGGGCAGAGCCATGCACCTAGTCACCAAGGCTTGTCACTTCAAGGTCAAACAACAGTACTACATGAATTGGTTACATGAGTGTGCTCTGCTAAACGTTCTCAGTGTCAGAAGGTACAATAACGAGTTTTTGTTTTTGTTTTTTTAAAGATACCAAGAAAATCTAGAAAAACAAATAAATAAAATGCCATTACCTAGAAGCCAGAAGACCTCGCCTTAGTTCTGCAGCTAATTTTTGTGATTTAACATTTTGTTAACAATTAATAATTTTGCTTCTTGTTGTTGACAAATTTGAGGGTCTCACTTCCCTTGTCTGTAAAATAAAGGTGTCAGAAGAGATGATACCTAAGGGTCCAAGCCCTAATATTCTATGACTCCATGATTCATTTGGCTTATTTTAAAGGGGTGACAAACTTTCTTTGGCTTCTAGGTTTAAGCAAACATTAGCAGGCTGAACAGGTCAAAAAAGGGTGGCTCTAGTAATTGAGTACACTTTAAAAACATGAGCAGTTTGTTCTTGCTGATAAATTAGACAGCTGCTCTGAATTACATTTCATGCTGTTTTCACAAACAGCTAATTTCCTGCTGCTGGTACTAAAGCTACTTGGAACTATACATAATTAACTCCATCACCTTTTCTTTATCCTTCAAGAAAGACATCAAATTATCTGTTTATATTTCCAATGGTAAAATCTTCAAAAAATTTCTCTCCCAAAATACTATTGGAAATATATATATATATATATATATATACATATATATGTATATATATATATGTATATAGATATATTCAAAGTACAGGATATTTCATTAATTCTGTAATGCTTACTGTAAAATGGATGCATGAATTTTTTTTTAAGTCTTCCTGTATTATGCTACCCTCCCTTTACTGCAGGCTTTATTAAATTAATGTATTTTTCACTTCCCACATATTTTATAGTCCATAAAATTTTTTTTCTAAATTCAAAAAAAATTACCAACTCGTGTCAGCTTTTTTGATTGCTAAAACCAATTTACATTTTTACATCCAACCACTTCCAATCAACATTATGCAAATTATAGCATAACTGAATGCAGCATAAAACTGCAATACTTTCTAATGGAGATTTAGAGGGGGAAAACCTTAGTTACAAAGAGCATTTATCAAGAATGAGATTATTCTATTATAATTTAATATAGAGAAAAAATACAGGAGTCCTCTTGAAAGCTATTCTTTCTTAAGTATTTGAGCTGCAAAGTATATATCCAACATCCCTATGAGGAAGCTTATAACTGTAAACAAATGACAAACTTCCTTTTACCCAAATAACCATGGGAACTTTCACTCCTCAAATGCAAACGGTAGAACCAAGGTTCATAGCTATACATTTGTTATCTTACACTCATCAATTTATAAAAGGCTTTTTTTTTAAGTGCCATTTTATTAATAACAAAATTTTGACTGTAGAGAAAAACAGTTGCTGGTATTTACACTTGTGGTTATGACATGCTATTAAAATAATTTATTTTCTCCCAATTTATATTTCATTTTCATGCTCCTTATTTAAGTGTGT
>JAQQSW010018219.1:0-11294 GCA_028646575.1 Pseudocheirus occidentalis | reverse complement strand
TGTGGGAGGGGCCTTACAGTGGGATCAATGTTCTGGGCTGGGGGATAGGGGCAAAAAGGGGAGAAAATCTGTAACTCAAAACCTTGTGGAAATGAATGATGTAACCAAGAAAATAAATTAAAATTAAAAAAAAGAATGAAAAAAAAAAGAAAGTTTTGTTTAAAAAAATTTAAGCTAAGTGTAAAAGGCAAACAATTAATTGGGTAGAGAATATTTGTAGCAAATTTCTCTGAACTAATTTCCAACATAGAAAAAAGAACTCATTCAAATTTAAAAGAAAAGGAAACAGTCTCTCAATTGATAAAAAGCCTAACAGATATAAACAGGAAGTGCTAAAGAGAAGGAACCCAGGACATCCAAAACCATATGAAAATACTCTAAATTACTCTTAATTTGAGAAATACAAACTAAAACAATTATGAGGTTACATTCCACAATCATAAGATTGGCAAAAATAACAGAAAGGAAAATGATAAATGCTACATAGACCGTAGGAAAATAGATATACTGATGTACTATTGGTAGACCTGTGAAATAGTATAACTATTCAGGAAAGCAATTTGGAATTATACACAAAAATGGTAAATGGTAGGTGCCCCCTGATCCAGCTATATCACTACTAAGTCTATAACCAAAAGAAATCAAAGAAAAATTAAAACATCTTTCATGTACAAAAATATTTATAGCAGCTCTATCTACTTTGGTAGTTGAATTAGCATGGCACTGAAAAAATGAATTAATTTGGGTAGTATTTATCATTTTTATCCTATTAGCTCATCCAACCCATAAGCAATTAATATTTTTCTACAATGTCAGAAGAAAGAAAATGGAAGGGGGAGGGGACTTGGGAGGGCCACATTAAGTGAAAATGGGAGAAAATACAGATGAATTTATTAAGACACATAATTGGGTTGTATAAGTAGAATGATCTGCAAACACGGAAGGGGGGGGGAATAAGGCATCCTAACACATTACAAAGTCTTGTTGAACAGGGTAGTAATCAATGCATAGCAATGGATAGATATTATCTGTTATCTCTGATACTGTTTTGCTATTTGTTTTAAAATAAATTTACTTTATTAAATATTTCCCAATTATATGTAAAAAAATTTTAAATCTTTTAAAAATATTTGAGTTCCAAATTCCCTTTTTTCCCACCTCTCCCCTATCCCCTGAGAAGGGAAGCAATTTGATTTTGATTATATGTGTTAGGTCATGCAAAACATATTTCCATATTAGCCATGTTGCAAAAGAAAACAGATTTTAAAATACCAAGAAACAGGAAAAAGGAAAAAAAAAACCAACTATACCTCAATCTGCATTCAGAGTTCATCAGTTTTCTCTCTTGAAGTAGACAGAAATTTCTAATATGCATCTTTTGGATTTCTCTTGGACAGTTCTCTTGATCAGAGCAGTTGACTCTTTCACAATTGATCCCACTTACATTATTGCTGTTACTCTGTACAATGTTCTCTTGGTTCTGTTCAATTTACTTTGCCTGAGTTCAAATATGACCACTTATATTTTTCTGAATCCATCCTGTTCATCATTTTTTATAGCACAGCAGTATTCCATCACACTTATAAATGACAACTTGTTCAGCCACTCCCTAATTGATGGGTATCCCCTCAAATTCCAATTCTTTACCACCACAAAAAGAACTGCTATAAATACTTTTATATAAATTAGGTCTTTTTCTCTTTGATCTCTTTGGGATACAGACCAAACAGTGGTATTGCTGGATCAAAGGGTATGCACAGTTTTCTAGCTCTGAGCATAGCTCAAAATTGTTCTCCAGAATGATTTGAACAGTTTACAACTGTATCAACAAGTTGCATTAGTGTCCCAATTTTTCCACATCCCCTCCAGCATTTATCTTTTCCCTATTCTGTCATGTTATCCAATCTGATCAGCGTGAGGAGATGTCTCAGAGTTGTTTTAATTTGCATTTCTCTCATCAGTAATAATTTAGAGAATTTTTTATGTGACTAGTGATAGCTTTTTTTCTTCTAAAAACTGCTTGTTCATATCCTTTGACCATTTACCAACTGGGGAATGGCTCTTAATTTTATAAATCTGGCTTTGTTCCCTACATATTTCAGAAATGAAGCCTTCTTCAGGGAAACTTATAAAAAAGAAAAAAAAACCTCCACCTAATTTCCTACTTTCCTTCCAATCTTGGTTGCAATGGGTATGTTTTTGCAAAACCTTTCAAATTTAACACGCTCAAAATTATCTATTTTCCTTCCTGTGATCCTCTTTATCTCTTATTTGGTTCTAAATTCTTCCCTTCTCCAGAGATCTGACAGGTAAAATTTTCTACGTTCCCCTAATTTTCTTATGTTTTCCATAATATTATGTGTTCCCCAATTACATGTAAAAACAATTTTAGCATCCTTTTTTTAAAAAAGATTTTGAGTTCCAGATTCTGTCCTTTTATTCTTCCCTTTCCATATCCAAGTGAAAGTAAGCAAACTGATACAGGTTATATATGTGCAATCATACAAAACATTTCTACATTAGTCATGTTGTGAAAGGAAGCACAAACCAAACACACAATCACAAATAAAGTAAGAAAAAAAATCAGTATGATTTGATATGCATTCAGACTTTGTTAGTTCTTTCTCTGGAAGTGGATAGATAGCTTTTTTAATCATGAGACCTTTGGAACCATCATGGAACATTACATTGCTGAGAATAGCTAAGTCACTCATAGTCAATCATCATATAATATTGCTGTTACTGTGTACAATGTTCTCTTTGTTCTGCTCATCTCAATTTGTATCAGTCCATGTAAGTCTTTCCAGGATTTTCTGAAACCATCCCACTCTTCATTTCTTATAGTACAATAGTATTCCATTACAATCATACACCAGAACTTGTTTAGCTATTCCCCAGTTGATGGATATCTCCTCAATTTCCAATTCTTAGTCACCACAAAAAGAGTTGCTATAAATATTTTTGTACAAGTATGCCCTTCATCCTCCTTAAAAAAACTTATCTCTTTGGAATACATACATAGTAGTGGTATTGCTAGGTCAAAGAGTATGAACAGTTTTTATAGCCCTTTGGGCATAGTACTAAATTGCTCTTCAGAATTATTGGATCATCTGAAAACCAACAGTGCATTGGTGTCCCAGTTCTGACATATCTCCTTTAACAATTATTATTCATCCTTTTCGTTTTACTGAATTTGATAACTGGGAGGTAGTATCTCAAAGGTGTTTTAATTTGTATTTCTCTAACCAATAGTGATTTGGAGCATTTTTTTTCATGTGATTATAGATAGCTTTGATTTCTTTGTCTGAAAACTGCCTATTCATATCCTTTTAGCATTTGTCAATTGGGGAATGAATTATATTCTTATAAATTTGACTCGGCTCTCTCTCTATTTTTTAAAAAGGAGGCCTTTATCAGAGACACCTGCTATAAATTATTTTTCTAGCTTTCTATTTTCCTTCTAATCTTGGCTGCATTGGTTTTGTTTCTACAGAAACTTTTTAATTTATCAAAATTATCCATTTTACATCTTATAATGTTGTCTATCTCTTGTTTGGTTCTAAATTCTTTCCTTATCCATAGATCTGACAGGCAAACTATTCCATGCTTCCCTAAGTTGTTTATTGTTTCACACTTTATGTTGAAAGCACAAACCCATTTTGATCTTATGTTGATCTATGGTGTGAGATGTTGATCTATACCTAGTTTCTGCTAAACTGCTTTCCAGTATTCCTAGCAATTTTTGTCAAACAGTGAGTTCTTGCCTCAAAAACTTGGATCTCTGGGTTTATCAAATACTAGATTATTATGGTTATTACTATTGTATATTGTGTGCCTAATCTATTCTAATGACTTACAGACTGTATATCTGACACTGAACGACCTTACCAAATGGTTGCCCATTCAGTAATGATTTTGGTAAAGGAGACTACATCTCAAGATCATCTATTAAGGTATTATCTGTGTCAATGGAATAAGAACCTAAACAAATTAAATCAGCTCCTTGAATTACTAGGTAGACATTTTTGTGTCTTGTAGCCCAAGAAACATTACTAAGACGGGAAAGCAATAGATTTGAATAAAATTATTTGGATTCGAATCCTAGATTTTGATATTTACTAGTTGTGTGATTTAGGTCTCATTTTTAGTTTTCTCTTCTATAAAAGGAGAATATTATATCAGATTACCTGTAAGGTGCCTTTTCAGCAACAGAGTCTATAATTCAGTAAGATATAGTTCCAATAAGCAACCTGTTTATTGTAAAGAAGCAGAAAATGTTGGAGTAAGAGATGAAGGATTTGAGAGCTTTTAAGTTTTTAATTATACTTGTACGCATACCCCTTCTAGTGTAGAATTCCCATCCAAAAGGATGGTTGGATAAAAACACTGAGATACCTCCCATTTGGTGGGAGGGGGGTAGGAGTTACATATCAGTATCTTCATAAATACTTTATTTTAGAGTTGACGGGTTTCTTTCTACAAATAAATTCCTTTCTTTTTCTTTGCTTTTTTTTTTAATAGGCTTTCAAAGTTTCAAAGTAGACCCTGAGCTCTTGATCTTATGTGAGGAATAGACATGACAAAAGGCCAAATTTACTAATGAAAACTTGCTGAACTTACTTTTCAGAATTCCTTTCTAAGTCACGAAGAGCCCCTTTGGCCCTGCTCCCAGACTAGTCAAATGAACAACACAGTCTCCAAAGGCTAACATACACAGCCTTCTCCACTAAAGCCAAAAACACATCTTCTCCTGACAGCTGGTTGTCTTAGCATATTCAAGACTGTATATTTATCATAGAAGAAAACCCTCCAGGAGAACAATATTTATTATAAGATTATCTCAGTGACTCAATAAGCCCAAGGAAGGTTAATTTAAACTATGTTTACTATGATGTTCTATTACTGAAATCCTTACACAAAATAGCCCCAACAGATTCTGGCTAACTTTTTCAGGGACAATTCACTAATGGAATAAAATAGCCAGAGGCAGCTTTGTTTTTTTGGGTTTTTTTACATCTCTATTATTTAACATTGCATTTTGGCTACTACAAACAATCTTTTGAAAACCTATGCCACTGATTTTATTGTGACTTAATCTGATTTTAATATCATCAAGCACTGGCAAAAATCCTAAAAGGAAGATATTTTTTATTTAGGTATCTTCCCCTCATTGGATTTTTATATAACTTTCACCTTTTTAATGATCTTTAAAATTACAAGTCATATTTGAAGTGTTCAATAGGTGTTGTCAGGCATATTGACACTGGGGTAGAAGTAGTAAAAAGGCTCTAGGGTAGGTACAATAGGAATAACGGGAAGGTGTGTGGGAGTAAATACTTATGTACCATGTCCAGGATTTGGCTTATAAATCATTCTAAAGATATATAGTTCCATTCCTAACAGACTTTGCAAGATGTGGCAAAGGAAACAAGCTGACACTTAGTCACTTAGCTTAAAAGAAAAGAAAAAGATATTTCAGGGTGACAGTATGGTGCAGTAGAAGGGCTGTTGAAGTTAAAGGACAGAGTTCTTAATCCCAGTTCCACTATTTACTACATATATGACCTCAAATATAAATCACTTAACTTATGTAAGCCTTGGTTTCCTCAACTGTAAGATAAAGGTTGGGACAAGATTATCTCTAAGTGCTCATTACAGCTCTAAATCCTATGATTCAAGGATATTTTTTCCTTCACTTCTAACTGGGCAATGAGACCACAGAATCAAAGATCCAGAGCAGGAAGGGACCTCAGAAGCCATCTATTCCAGGAGTGAGGAAGTTGTAGCCTCGAGGACACATGTCCTCTAGGTCCTCAAGTGTGGCCCTTTGACTGAATTCAAACTTCATAGAACAAATCCCCTTAATAAAAGGATTTGTTCTGTAAAACTTAAACTTGGTCAAAAGGCTGTACACAAGGACCTAGAAGGTTACATGTAACCTGAAGGCCACAGGTTCCCAGTCCCTGATTCTAGTCCAATCCTTTTATTTTATATATATATATATATGAATAAACTGATACTGAGGGAGATAATCAGATTTGCTTAATGTATAAGTACCACAGGCAAGATGAAACGAGAAGTAAATGTTAAGAGTTTCAAGGAACCTGAGAAACATCTAGTCCATCCTCCTTGTTTTATAGATGAGCAAAAAGAATTTTTTAAAAAAAAACAAAAAGAAATTACACATTTTACCTTCAAAACAATCTTCTTGTCTATACTTTCTTCTGATCTTTTTTCTATTCCCTTTTGTGCAAGCCCCACCCAATTTAACATATAGCTCAACCATATGTCATATGGTATATGTCAAGGGCATATGTCAATTGGTATACCATCAGTACTCAAAGCCAAGTCTTTTGACTCCCAAAATAATGTTCATTATACAATACTGACAGACTAAGCAGACCTAGATGCTCTAAACACTTTAAGTTTAACAGTTGAAAACTACTTTTTCCCTTCTAGGAGGTCTTTGATCTACAAGCTCCATAGATAAGCTTCCAAAGAGGACACATCTCACAAATGTATGTATCGTCTGGTTTCAGTCCTTTTTTATAAAAAAACAGAAATTAAAATGAGGATTTTAAGCACTATGTTAACAAATAATTTTGCTTAAAAATTAGTTTAGCCCAAAGGAAAAAGCCCACCTTGTAGCTAAAGAACAAATCTAGAATATGGCCAGTTATTACAAAAATGCAAACAGATGGGATTTGGAGGAAAACGGCTCAGTGAAACCCATTTCTATTGGTCAAGAAGTAATTTAAAGTACAATGAGTCATAACAGCAGCATCTTTTATTATGAGGAGTAGAACAGTATTTAATAAAAGAGTAAAATGGTATTCCACAAAGTTTCCAACTTCCTATTACTGGAGAAGTACAGACCTGGTGTCTAGATATTCTATTGTTTCTTCTATCCATTATAAACTGTTTTTTTTTTCCCCTTCTTGGACTGTTGCCTGTTCTCTTCCCTTGTTCCTTTCCCAGAAGTTTCCTAAATCAAAAAAATATGTATTAAACAAATTTCTTCTGAATCTTAGCTGATTTCCAATCTCCACTTTTTCCCTTTCTTCTTATTTCTATTCCTTACAACTAGCTATTTAAATTACATGGGAAAATATGGTTTTTTTACCTTCATTAGTTATCACACTGGTTATCTTCCATGGTTAAAATCATCAGTATGTGTGTGATGGCACACAAGATATTAAGGAAGATGGCAAAAGCACCTAGGAGTAATAGGCTGACCATATCAGAAATGTGTATTACTGGCATAAATAGTGCTGGTCAATGATCACTTTTATGGGCTGATAAATATTTAGTACTTATTTCCAAAGTTGGTTTTATAACTTAACAACAAATAGTTCTAAAAACAAACACTGGCCTGGTGAAAGATGCCACCTGGACTGCCTCTGGGCTGAAGGTTTTTTATCCCTGGGATGGGAACAGTAAAGGATAGAATCACAGGGCTGGTTTTCTTCAGGCCACTCCCTGTCAAGGCAGTTCAATCAAGAGCTGGAAGCCTACACTTCTGTAGGGAGAGGACTGGATAGTCTCTGGTGCCCATTTAACCTTTGGATTCACCACTGGAACTGCCAACAGTCTGAGAAGAAGGGAAGGGCAGGGAATGCTAAGTGCCAGCTCTGGTGATGTAACTATAATTTAAAGCTTTTCTGCCAAGTGGAAAATTCAACTAGTGTAGAATCAAATTGCTTTCCTCCCTCCTAATATTCAAACTAAGTCTCTGAAGAAAGAAGTTCTGTTTTGCAGAATTCACCAATGGTAATTTTTTTTTCCTTTTGAAATGAAATAATGTCCTCATTCTTTAATAGGACTGATTTTGGTTCTTGGGAAAACAGATGTATAATGTCTAAAATATATATATATATATATATATATATATATATAATATATATAAAATGTTTCCCGTGCATTGAGAATATGAGATCCTTCTTAAATGGAGTTTTTTTTGCTAAACTATATACACTCATTTCATTTAAAACATGCAATGGGCTGTAGTCATATGTTAGATGCCAGAAACACAGAAAGAACCATTCCACTATCCTGGGCAAAAAGAGTAGGCTTCAGAAATGTGATATTTCAGAGCCTCATAGAATCATAATACACAAGAGAGCTTCCTGCCCACATTTTCTACCAAATGTTCCATTTAAAGGGATTGACCCATTTGAGGGGAATTTGGTCTCCATGTCAGTAGAAGTCTTTTGGGGAGAGCAGATTTTTCTCCTTTTACCTGAGGGAAAGCAGGGAACTAGAAGGACCTCTCACTTTCTGGAACATGGGGAAGTAAGATTAGGGCAGACAGGTGAAGACATCAGAAGTGTAATCAGAGAGTCTCAAAGAAGAGAGCATAAGGTTATGGAGGACAGCAAGGGAAAAGGGTGATTTTAAAGGGCATAAAAGCTTTCATTAAAACTGGTTTGTTTTTTTCAAGAAAGATCCATAAAGGTTATCTTATCTGATCATCATGGGTCTATGATTGCTTAGATAAAGATAACAAGTTTTAAAAAAGTCTAGATGAAATAAAATTACCATGAGGAGTAGTAGTAGCAGTAGCAGCAGCAGCAGCAGCAGCAGCAGCAGCAGCAGCAGCAGCAGCAGCAATAGTAGTAGTAGCAGTAGTAGTAGTAGCAGCAGTAGCAGCAGTAGCAGCAGCAGTAGCAGCAGTAGTAAAGAACAGGTTTCCATTGAATTTGAAGGTTAAAGTACTTTAATCACAACTACTTAACGAAACAAGTTAGATAAGTACTAACTCCATCTAGAGCAATTTGAGACTGCTACTTTCAGTTGGAAGGATTGTTCTGCTATATTACTAAGAAAAAATTTTGTATGAAAGGCCTTGTACTTGATTGAAACTAAGCCAATTCTCCATAATCTCTTGCCTATAAAGACATGAAAGACCTGTGGGATTTAAACATTTAAATTTTAAATATTTTATTTAAATATTAAATATTTCAAATTTAAAAAATAAAGGAGGTGACAGTCCTACTATATTTTATTCCCCATTTTTATTTTATAAAGATCATATCTGGAAAAATGTTAGGTATGGAGTATAACATTTCAAGAAGATAGTTTGTCCAGAGGTATGCAACCAGGATAATGAGGCAGCTCAAAACTCTTATCATACAAAGAATGGTTGAAGAAAATGAAACTATATGAAACAACATGGGTGGGTAAGGAGAAAAGTATAGGACTTGGAGTTTGATGATTTGAGTTCATATCTTGATTCTGTCACTATCTCTGTGACCCTGGACAAGTCATTTATTTCTCTATGCCTCAGTTTCTTTTCTTTATCTATATAGTAAGAATAATAATATATACAGTGGCATGCTAGTAAATACTTAAAAACCAGCTTTCCTGAGGAAAATGTATGCATGCCACAATAAGTATAATTGGAACATTTCCACTATCACTACCTTAAATCTAGACAATCAACAAAACAATAAATCAAGTCTTAATTTCGGATATCTGCCAATTTCTATGGTTTAACTGTTCACACTGGAAATTGAACAAGCTGGTTCAATCCAGTTCTAACACATCCCTACATGCCTAACACATATGGCTACTGTTAAGCACAGTGGCTGCACATAGCAGGCTCTTAATAAATGTTTGTTAACTTGACTCTTAAAAAAATCAGACAATTTAAGAGGTAGAAGGGACCTCAAAAACAGATCCCTATGGGCTACATACTGCCTCAGAAAAACACAAATTAACATTTTTTATGTTGTATTGTATTTTCATTTATTTTTGTTAAACATTTCCTAATTACATTTTAATCTGGTTCCCCATACTCAGCCAGTGACTGGGAATTTGACACCTCTGATCTAGGTCAATTCCTACTAAAGAAAAAACTTCTTTCTGTAAGATAGTGTGGTCACAAAGTATTGACCAACTGCCACAGGAAGGCAGCAGGTATATGTAAGAACCCCAGAAATAGCAGAGTTCCCCAGAAACTGGCCTTGGTTTCAGCACAGCCTCAGAAATCACTGTCTAGGTGAGTTACCCAGTAACCATTCCTACCGCCAAACACTAATTACCAATGAATTCCTACTAACCCAAAAAGCACTCTGGCCTAGCTAAAGCAGCAAGGTTTCCTGAAAAATAGACAGGAAGGAGCATGTTCTAGATTCAAACAATCACTACCGTAGCCACCCCACCACTATCTCGCATCTTCCCCTCACCACTTTCAAATGGTGATATAGGCAAATAAGAACTCTGACCCCAAGAGCCCGAGAAATAACAAATAGGCCACTAACCTTCAAGCCCAGTCCTGCAGCCATGGGACAGGGAGTACATGTGTAGATGCCAGCTAACAACTGCCTCTGCAAGTGCTACAACCCCTAATTCCTCAGGAGCCACAGCTACTGACAATCCAGAAAATAAAGCTCTAACATTGTCCTATGATTCAACGTAAGAAAATTATATGCTAATATCAACAGAAATGACAATAAAGAAGATGCAGATGGTTGTCTTTCTATTCAATAGATGTGTTTCCATCTGACTTGCAACTAAAATCTCTCATTTAGGTTGTCTCCATAAATTAGAATGTAACTTTCCTCAGAATAAATACTATGCTGATTTTCTGTTTGTATCCCTAAAACTTATAAAAGGGCTTTACACCTAAGAGGTTCTTTTTGTACAGTTGTTATTTAAAGACTTCTAGTGAGAGGGAACCAATTGCCTGCTGAGGCAGCTCCTTCTATTTTCTGATAGGCCTAATTATAAGGAAAATTTTCCTTACATCAAGCCTAAACTTTATCATTACAACTTTGAACAACTGCTACTAGTTCTACACTCTGAAGGTAAGTAGGATAATTTTCATCTTTCTTTCTCCACGTGGCAATATTCCAAACACTTAAAGAAAATCATCAAGCCAGTATGAAAGACGAGCTAAACCTAGGTTACAAAAGACATGTGCAATATATGGATAGACTTTATGAGGACCCACGAACTTGGAAAGGAAAAATTACATCTTTATTTTCACAAACTTCTAACTGAAAATTATAATCTTCAATTATTTAAGAAAATTGTTGTGAAATATAAATATGCTTCACCAGACTGTTAAAGAAAAGTTAAGAACATTTGCCTTAGTGAATTTTCTCTTTTTGAGGCTAAATGTCCCCAGTCCCATAGATGGATTTTTTAAACAGAATGAACTCTGGCCTTCAAAAATTTGGTTGTCCTTCTGTGGATACTCTGGGGGACGGATGCTGGAAGCACACACTTCAGTAAAGGGACAGGGACAGGGTAGAGAACAGAACAAGGCGGGGGGGGGGGGGAAGGGAGAG
>JAQQSW010018218.1:0-11294 GCA_028646575.1 Pseudocheirus occidentalis | reverse complement strand
TTTGGTGTGGGAGTTCTGACTGTGTTGTCTTCCTCCCATTCCATGCTTTGATCCATTTGGTCCACAAAAAAGGATTGTAGAGTTTTATTGCTCTTCTTATTTTGCTTCCTTTTCCTCATATTGGCCAGTCAATTAATTGGTTGGGTTTTTTTTTTAGCTCTGTGAAACTCTGCTTCCAGGAGAGGGGGGGAGCTCTGTTCCAAATTGCTAGGGTTTTCCCAGCTGCCAGAGCTATTAGAGGGGTGTTGCAGCACCCCCCCAAGCTTTGGCTTGCTGAAAGCACACCCAAGGACCACCACCCAAGACCTGGATCTGGATCCAGGCCACTCAATGCAAGAGCACTTGGCCCTGATCAATCAATTCAGCCCCCCTGCGTAGTCAGCAGGCCAGGGGCTCTGAAGCAACCCAGTGGGATACTGCAGGTTGCAGCAGATCCTGACCTTCCCCCACTGCTTCCTTGCCCTGAGGGCAGATTGGCTGAACTGCTTTTCCTTCCCCAAATTAAGTTTCAAAGTTTCACTTTCACTGACTGTCTCTAATCCTGGTTTGCTGGATGTGAAGATTCCCTCAGGTGCAGTAGATCTTCTCCAAAGTAGACTCACGCTGTGGCTTGGGAAGCGCCGCTCCTCCTGACCACCCTGGGGCCTGGCCTGGCTGCAGCTGTGGTTTTGGGCCGGGCTTGTCTCGGCTCCTGGCCTGCCGGCCTGCTGCATGAGTCCCTCCTGACATGCTGCCCCTGTCCAATCCCTGTTTTTCACGCCTTGGTAGATGTGGAGTTGCTGGAGGTGCAGTAGATATTTTCTCCTGAAGACTGGCTGCAGTGCAGCTTGGCACAGCTCAGCTTGGCTCCTTACTATGCCATACCTCTGAGTTCTAGTGAATATGCAGTTCTCTAAGGTTCCAAGATCTTTTTCATATGAATCATTGTCTAGTGAAAGTTTCACATTCTTTACTGGTGCAATTGTTTTGTTTTTTAATCCATGTAGAACTTCACATTTTTCTTTATTAAAGGTCATTCCTTTGCCTTAAAAAAAAGAATTTAATTTTTTGAGGGTAGGGACTCTCTTGCTTGCTTTTATCCATTCATCTATATCATCCTAAACAGATTGTCACTGTAATTTATTACCAACTATGAGGTCTCATTCCTTTCTTAAGGAGAAAGGACCTGGCTCACTGTCTTCCTTCCCTCTTCAACTATTGCCCTTATCCTTGATCACATAAATATGGACACTGATATTCCTTTGAAGAACCTGACTTCCTGAAGGTCCTCCTCAATAGCCATGACCCCTACTTATACTGTGTCTCAGCTACTCAAAGGACGATCAGTTGATCCATCTCCCACCTGAGCTATGATCTCCCCAAACTATTCAATGGCCATCAATTTGAACTCAAAATTCCCTCTTTCTAATCATTTCTATCTGTGCCAAACTCCTATAATACGTCCTCATTATGACCTCCAATCCAAAATTGCCTTTCCATTCTTCCAGATCTGCTGCTTTAGTTTCATTTCCCTCTTTTCATGCCTTAGAGTTGACCAGTTCAACTATGTACCATTTTCTATCCTTCAATCCATTTCTCCCTAGTGAAAATGCCATTTACATCCTGCATCCCACTAACCATTATTATCACTACTCTTTACCCTCTTTGCATCTACTCTCAAGTAGTTGAACAGTAATGGAGGAAGTGATATAATCTTCCTGATTTTGTTACAAATTCATGTTAGATAACTTAAAATGAGCACTTAACTATTTCAATAACATTATTTTATTCTTCCCTGATTGAATCTCTATGAAACTCCCGAAAAGCACCTATCCAAAATTTTTCTTATCTATTTAAGTCCTCAAGACCTCCACTATGCTACTCTTGTATAACAGATCACATAATCATTTTGTACATTTCCCAGAAAACTGAGGCAATTCATTGTAAGGTCCTTCAGCTCCCCTACTTCAAACTTTGCAGCCCACCAACATCTTCATCCATCTTTACCTTCTTGTTCTAGACCCTGGGGTAAATATGGTCCTTTTTCTAGTCAAAGATGACCTATTACTTTTTTTTTCCTTCTTAGAGCCTGCTTCAGTATTTATTCCTTTTCTTTATCATCTTCAATCTCTCCTTACTGCCTTCATTGCCAGTAAGCCTACAATCTTCTGGATTTTTTTAAAAAGAAACTTTTACTTAAGCCTGTGATTCATTCATGCACGTTCACTCTACCTCTCCCATATTCAGGCATATAACAAATATACACAAAGTTAACATACATATTATACATCTGTATAGGCACTCATATATATGTGAATGTTTTGCACATACAGATTATTTATGCCCTCATAAATTAACTTGTGGTGCACAGGAAAGAATGCATATTTCTTGAGTCTCCTCTATTTATCCCTCTTCAAAAGAAACTTGAATTCCTGCCAAAAGGGAAAGTAGTGGATTAGGGCTATGAGACTGGTCATTTGGTTTTCCTTAAGGAGGGGCAATGCTATGCATTGCTCAAATTATTGTTAGTCTTCGCAAAATAATTTTTTTTAATTCAAGCTGTGCTTCTGCTCCATGCCTCTTTACAAAGAAGTATGCCTTAAGCTATATCCAAGGCTTGACTCCCCACCAAATGCTGTAGCAAATAGTAAATTTACCCCTTTATCCAAGCAAAGAAATGAAAAACAGTTAACTTAAACATATAAGAAATAGCATACATCAAAAAGAATGAATGGACAGTCACACTAAGATTGGGCAATCTCAGTTCAATAACAAGAGTCCTAGATTTAATCCAAGATAAATTTCCCCCATGTCTCTAAAAAGTAAAGTGAGTATGGGAATATGACCGAGATATTGACTTAACTACATTCCACTTTCTTTCCAGAGTCTCTCTCTCTGAAGAGAATTTTTAACCACATGTCTCTTTTCTCAAATCTGAAAGCCAGAACACATATTTCTGCTTTCCCAAATTCTGATCAATTTCTTCCCTTGTACAATCAAGGAAGATCAAGTAATTGATCTCCACCAGTGAGGACAGGATTTTGCAAAGGGGCTTTACATACATACATACATACATGCATGCATGCGTGTGTGTGTGTGTGTGTGTACTATACGCACAATTTGTATATTATATACATAATGCTCTGGCCTTAATCTTTCTTCTGAATTCCAATCCCACATCTCTAATTTTATCTCTCCATACACATGCTACATCAAGTTATGAAACTGAATACATGAAAAAATGGAACTCATTATTTCTTTCCCTAAACCTGTCCCTCCTACAACATTCTAGTCACTCAGGTTCATTACCCTCATCTTTAAATCTTATTCATTGCCTCTCCTTTCAATCAGATATTAATTCCTGTCAATTCTATATTTACTATTTGTCCAATATCTACGCACATTCTAGTTCAGACTTTCATTCTACATTATCTCAAGTTCTGTGTTTGCATCCTAATAGATGTTTGTTCTTCCACATACCTTCCATGTAGTTAGCTTTCTAAATCATAGTTCTAGCCTCATCAGTCCTCTACTGAAAAAAAAAATCACTGATTTTTTTTTCCTCCTAGGACCTAACCCCAAGTTGTTAGCCTGGCACTCAATCTGGCTCCCAGCTACATTTCAAGGTTTTCTTCATCTCACTCTCCCCATTGAAAAAAAAAAACTATTTTCCAGTCAATTTATGCTACTAGCTAGTCCACAAAATCGACACTCCAACTCTCATTGCCCTCTATGGAATCATATAAGTTTCCTTCTCCATCAAAATTTTACTGATCTTATCCAGTACTAGTGCCATGGAGATAGATTTCACTTCTTAAATTATGTAACACTATGTTTGTTTATAGGTTTTTATATGTGTTATAAAGAGTACATACTTCTGGACAACAGCAACAAATTTGCTTTTGTGGTTGTATTTCCATTGAAAAATAAAGTCTAGCAAAAAAAATAGATACTTAATGTCTGTTGAGTTGAATCAGTAAGGCTCAAGAAATACAGATTTGGCATTCAAACAACATATGACAGAAATTTGGCTTCCATCCCTCACTTTCCTTGAACGTGTTCTGAAGACATGCTCATTTTGGGGGGGCATAAGGGGTGGAAAGCAAGCCACTTAGCAATTCATAGATATGGAATGGGAATTTTTATCCATCACAGGTTGTCATATGTCTTTAACATCCATTGATAAGACTGTCTACTTCTGATACTGAACTATTTCATAGTATCATGAACATTGGTACGAAGAAAAAAAAAACACTTTTCCAGGTTTTCAGGAGATGTGATATTAAGGAACAAGAGACTATTACACCTCAGAAGTAGTTGATAGGTTGCTTCTACACAAAGGTCATTCCCCTAGATGATGGTTATTCTTCTATGGGAGCTAGTCTGGTAGAAGGATTAATGGTAGGGGAGGCTGGAAGGTTATTACTGCTGGTGCCCTTCTACTTATTTACCTATTAGTGATAGTTGGCCAGCCATTGGTATTTGTAGTTGCAAATATAGCACATCCATTCTCCAGTAGTTTCTCTCATAAATAATGGCAATAGGGGGTTGGGTTAGAAGCAGTACTAGAGGTGTGGGGATACTATAATTCCTTGTGTTCTTAGACTCTGGGACTTATACTGTCACAAGTAGGGTCTCAGACAGTAGGTCTCAACCTGCAACCCCTTTGGGGTCAAACAACCCTTTCACAGAGGTCACCTAAGACCATTGGAAAACACATATTTCCAATGGTCTTAGGAACTATCCATCTCTAGGCGGGTCTGCCCACATACAAGTATTAAAGGGTCACATCATTAAGAAGGTTGAGAACCACTGGTCTAAGAGACCATAGTTGTAAAAGTGGTGGTGGTTTCACTCACTTGCCACAGGATACCTCATGTCTTTCCCTCAAGACCCAATTCTGTTTCATTTAGACTAGCTTGTTCTCTGTGGTTGTATTTTTTTTAAGCTTCAAACTTACCCCAGAATAAACTCACCTCTGTTACATTTTCAGAGTTAAGAAAAGAGGAATTGTTTAAATGAATATTGGTCCTGATTTAAAATGCATATGATACATCTTGAAAATTATTTCCACTGGTTTCCCTTCAAATACTTTTGAAGCAGATAAGTGTGTCTAATTGTCCTGGCTCATATCCAAATTCATGCACAGAGCTTTATTTTGTAAAGTCAATGGGAGAAGATAGGCTGGAACAATGGGTCCCAGTGAACAATATTATCTCTGCTTTACAGATGACAGAACTGAGACAGAGAAGTGAAATGACGCATTCCATGCCACAGGATGAGTCTCTGGCAGGGTCGAATTAGAACTCACTGTTCCTGGCTTCCAATTCTGAATTTTGCAAACGTTTTACCAACTTTGTGTCAAGTTTCTTATTAAATTTAAAAACTCAAAATACTGTGGAACTCTTTTGCGACCTCAGTTTTAGAGATATGTTCAACAATCTCTGTCCATGGAGTTCAAACAACTGCACTACTTACTAGACTTTTATAAGTTGGTATGGCCAAAGTCCATCAAAGCCCAAGCTTCTGGTGATGAGCTAGTGTGGTCCACGGATGCATATGCAACCTATCAACTGCCCCATGAAAAACTACGTACAATTTGACATGGGCTGAGAAAAGTTTTGTTTGGCTAGCATGATCTTGAAAACACTGGGTGATCACTGTGCCACAAGAAGGCACATAAGAAGGATCTTAGTGGAGAATGTTGGAAATAAATTATATTATATTGTCATCTTTGATACTTTAGTACATCTTATGAATATGGATGAACTATTTACTTCACTTGTGCAGATGGCCACCTATCCCATGCTGTAAGGTTTGGGTAATATATTGAGTCTAATCTATGAACAAGAACTTAACTAATTATGAAGAGATTTGTTACCACAAGGAAATATACTCTTTTTAACCATAACCTTTAAGACATTAAGCATGTTTTTAATATCTATTTTTAGGGATATGGTTTGACTTTTTATCCATTCAATAATAGTCCATGCTATAAAAAGTATATGGGACTCTTAAAAATATTCTAAAATTCACAGTAGTACTACAAGAATCCAAACTTGGATCTAAGTAAACTAAAAAATAGCCTCTTTGTTGAAGAGCATTTCAGGGCTTGGTATTATGATAATCCAGGAAGAGTTCAAATTCTTCTCTCCCTTTCCTGAACTCCTATAGCACTTACTGTCTTCATCACTTATTTTGACACTCAACCATATACTATGTGTTGTTACTTAACTGTTTCCTGAAACTATAGCATGTCTGATCAAATGGACTGAAGGTTCTTTGGAGGCATGGAGTTGTCCTATACTTGTTTTGTATTACCATACTTCAAAAAAAATGATAATTACACTACACAGATTAAAATAAAGGACATATGAAGAAAGATATTATCTATATACAGAGAAAGAATTAATATACAGAAGTAGGTATAAATTAATTTTACTTCCTTACTTTCTTACACACACACACACGCCTATTTGTGTCCAATGCTAGCCATCTCTAAAAGAGGAGTGAAGAAAAAAGGGGAAAAAAGGAAATTTATGTAATAACTTTGTATATTTGGAGAAAACAGAAAATTGTACAAGGTAGACTTGCAGTTTTATGTACATTCGTCTTTATTTCTTGCATTGTATTATGAAAATGCTTGTTTTATGCCATGAACTGAAAATAAAATAAATTTTAAAAATAAATTTATTTGGTGAGCACACAGTGAGGATTCAATAGAAATCTGTTGAATTCAATGTAATGCCTTAAAAAAAACTTAGTATATAAACAAAAATGTTGATGACAATACACCAATCTTGTGCAAATAATGACAACAAATGGTCTATGATAGCTCTGGAGTTGGATTTATTAGTAGCTAGTACAGTCTCACGAATAAATATGTTTAAATATACATTTGATATGTAAGGCTAAAGCAAATATATGGATTGAGTTTGGCTAAATCACTACCTGCTTTTAAAGTCTCCGGATGTTTACACTACTTTTTGTTTTATTTTGGTTATTTTATATGAAATCTCTGTCAAATAATAAAAATAAGCATAAAAACCTCCAACATGACAAAACCATAGTGGGAAAAGCAAAACTCTAATGTTTAGTAATAATCAAAAGAATTTTCAAAGAGGAAAGAAACATTTTTTTTTGGAAATTTCCTGAAATGTTCAGTCATGTTTCAGTCTTGTCCAACTCTTTATGATTCTGTTTGTTTTTGTTTCTTTGTTTTGGCAAAGCTACTGAAGGGGTTTACCATTTGTTTCTCCAGTTCATTTTATAGATGAGAATTTGAGGCAAATAGAATTAAGTGACTGACTTGCCTAGGGTCATACAGTTAGTAAATGTCTGAGGCCAGATGAGCCTTCCTGACTCCAGGCGCAGCATTCTACCCACTTACCACCAATGTGCCCCATATCCTGAATACAAGTTGAATTAGATACATACATTTCTCCCTCTTAGACCACTGCCTCTTTGATGTCCACCACAAAGCTTCAGGTCAAGAGGAACTAGAGCTTCCTTTTGGATAAGTGAAAATCCTCATTCTAAATGGCCTTTTAGGAACAGCAATAATTAATACTCATGGAAAAAACAAATAAACAAACAAAGAAATTCTGGAGGCATGGTTGAGAGTGGTCAGTTTCATTATTTTCAAAGAGAAATTACATTCTCCATGAGAAATGCTAGTGAGAAACAACCCTCTCAATTATGTATTTAAGCTATATTTTGTAGAACGTTTTTCTAATGGATAAGATAGACTGACGAGTACTGATAAAACATGTTAAATAAGATTCTAGTTTTATCAGTATTTTCTGACTTTTCTGACATGACATAAGTGACTAATTATTGGGAAAACCCCATAATCCTGCAAGATCCTTTTGTCCCTTAGATTGGAAGTGTAGACATCCAAAATTTCCATTTAAGAGGTAACTGATATTTAATATTTCATTTTGTGACTGTTTGCTGTACTCTGGAACTTCTCTGACTAGCACCTCAATCTTGTCCCTTCCTATCCTTCATTGGGTGAAGAATAGTCTATTTCTGAGTGCTGTCTTCCCCCATTAGATTGTAAGCTCACATTTGTAATCTTTGTGCTTGGTAGAGTGCTTAGCACATAAAAGGCACTTGATATTGACTGGCTGATTTTCTTCATGCAAAGTTATAGATTTAGAGATGAAAGTCATCTTATAGATTTTTCAGGGATCCACCATTTTACAAATGAAGACACAGAAGTTCAAGTGGTCTAGACAATTTGCCAAAAGTCACACAGCTAAGTCACAGAGAAAGGATTTGAATACAGGATTTATAATTTACTTCCTCTGACTCCAAATTCAGAATTCTTTCTGCTTCACCGTGTGACCTCAAGTAAGGGGAACAAAGAATTAAAAATGATCACATTAAAGAAAAAATGTAGTATTTTTTAAAACAGAATATATAAAGTAACCTAGGAAGGGACACATTATGTTGTGAATAATGCAAAACCCCTTTCAAAAAACAATATGCGTAGATATGTAGAGATCCATATATCTATCTCATGTTTCTATGTCTATCATGTATATGCAAATACATATGTATAAACACATGTGTTTATGTATATACAGATATGTTTCTGTACATATACTTACTTGTGTATTTAGTATCCATTGTTTATGGATCAACTTCTTTGCTTGACAGAGCTATAATAATTTTTAAAACTGTGAGAAGACAGCAAGAAAATAAAGGACATTAACCTCGACTATTGAAGAATTTTAAAAATCTGATTGAGGAAGAAAACACACATGTGTGACATAATGAAAAAAACACTTGAAAATGTGATTTTTGTTTAATCAAATAGAAAGTTTTTTAAATGCATAGGGGAAGGAGATGGCTATACACAGAATCAATTGGAAATAATTACAGAAAGCTTTGGAGAGATGAGACCTGCACTAGGCCTTAAAAGGAAAAAAAGACATAGTAACTCAATTTATACAGCACTTAAAGATTTATGCAACACTTTCCTTATAACAAACCAATGAGGAATTAAAATATTATTTTCCCCAGTGTAGAGATAAGGAAATAGAAGTGTAGAGAGGTTGAAGAATTTGTCCAGAATTACAAAACTAATACAGTAACAGATGAGATTTGTACCTAGGTTAAAATTCTTGGGGAAAAGGAATATTTGCAGTGTTGCCTTTTATAATCTTGTTGTCTTCCAGTACTGTGCTCCCATGACTCTGGGCTAGTAGTTGAACAATACTTGCCAGTGCACAGAAGTGGTCTTTGTTTAATTTGGTTGGTTTCTTTTACATTCTATTTTGTATTTGTTTTACTGGTTTACCTCATTTATTGTGCTCTATGAAAGTACTTCAAATATATGACCATAAAAACAGCTGATTTAAAATGTGAAATTTGGCAAGTGATTAGTGCATAATGTTCTATAATTACTTTTAGCAGAGCATTCTTTCCCATGAATTTTATTACAAAAATAAGTGCCTAGTATGTAATTATTTAATGGATGAACACTTTTCTTTTTTAACTTATATCAGTAAACATATTTATAACTTATGGATTAGGAAAATTGTTCTGATCAGTTGAGACAATAATGCATTTTGGAAATTTTATGTAAATACATAGTCAAGGCTTTTATGGTCTCGAGAGTAAATCAGATGCATTTATTTCAAACAACTGTAATTATGCATACCAATAGTCTGGAAAACCTCCAAGGGAGATTTCTACTTTTGCTACCAAAAATGTTTATAATTTTCCTCATATTATTCAAATATTTTTAAAAGGCCACAGAAATCATTAAACTACTAATCTATGTTTAAATATGAATGAGGAACATTGTCCATTCCTTCCATTTCTATAATTTACTTCCTATCAAAAGAAGAGTAAGAAGAGACTACAAATATAATTTGGCAACCCGAGAGCAAAGTAGATTAAATGCCTATTGGGCTGCTGTTGTAGCAGGGTATTAGAAGAGAAAGTCTGGAAAGTAATTACTGTCAGGATTAGTGAAGGTGACATTCCTTGACTTTCAAGAGTGTTATCCCATTTAAAAAAATTTAACATTAAAATTATTATTTATTTTTCTAAACTTGACAAACACAAACATGAACATTTCCATAAAAAAAGAAGAAAAGAAAGACAATTTAGATAAAATTGTGAATCTTTTTATGAAGTTTTTAAAGTATAGAGTTTAATTAGGACAATAGTGACAAAGCCATATCACTAGTCTGTTGTCCTCTGAAATTCTGATCTTTTTTATGTGCTTCATTTAAATTCATCACTTAAGATTTTTTTTCCTACTTAAATTACATTTTTGCATTATTATCCTCAACCTTCCTATATTATCCTTGATTCACATTGCTTGTCCCTCCCCAAACAAAAACCTTCCCTTACAATAAAACACCCAAACCAAGCAAATGAAATACATCAGAAAAAATGTGTCTCATTTTGGATCTCTACTCAATCTCCTCTAATGAGAGATGAAAAATATCCTTCATCTTCATTCCTTTGGATTCCTGGTCAGAGAATTTATAAGACTCCTGAAGTCTTTCAAATTTGTATTTCTTTATAATATTTTATTTTTTCTATGTTTTTTATTTGTTTTCTTGTTTACATCATTCATTTTCATTACAATTTTGAATTACAAATTTTCTCCCCGTCTTGCCCCTGACCCAACCCTAAAACAACAAACCCACTGTAAAGCTCCTCCCTTGATCCACTCTCTTACTTTCTGGTAGGGCAGGGAGGGTCTCCCTATCCCGGCCCCTGTATATCTTAATTCCTAGTTGCAGGTCTTGCAGAACTTCAAATTCTAGATTCTTTCGATTCCTCCCTTGTTACCCACCCCCACTGGAAGGACAATCAATTCAATACAAGCTGTGGATGTGTGATTATAAATGACATCTTCATAGTGGACATATTGTGACAGTGATCATCTGTCTCTCCTTCCTATCCCTCCCCACCCCTTGTTCTGTTCTCTACCCTGTCCCTGTGTCTGTCCCTTTACTGAAGTCTGTGCTTCCAGCATCCCTCCCCCCAGACGCTGCCCTCCCCTCCATTATCCCCTCTCTTATCCACATGCCCCCTACTCTCCTGTGTGGCATGATGCCCAGTTTAGAGTTTATACCATTTCTTCCCTAAGCCAGATTCAATGAGAGTAATTGAAAGTAAAATTGTAATAGTTATCCCTTGCCTCTTCTCTGTGGGATGATTAATCCCATTTTGTCTCTCCCTGTCTCCTCTCATTCTAGTCCTCTCCCACCTCAGAATTTCGCCTTTTAAAGTATCATCCCTTCACATTCAATTCATCCTATACCCTCTATATGCACATATACACA
>JAQQSW010018217.1:0-11294 GCA_028646575.1 Pseudocheirus occidentalis | reverse complement strand
CATCAACATGGGTAAGACATCCTCTCATGGGGTACCCCTTTCTTCCCGGGAGAAAGGGAATAAATTCCTCTTCTTAGCTAAGGCATCTCTGTGTTTACTTTTCTAATTAAATTAAGAATAATGGGTATTTTTTATACCACAAACACTTTCGTATGTCAGAATTTCATTCTGGGGATTTTCTTATCCCTCTTAAGCTGATTGCCCCTCTAGCATTTTAGTTCACAGGAGCTCACCTAGTTTTCCTCTGAACCTTTGAAATATGCTTTCCAAAAAATTTAGGGTTTACATCAGACTACGCTCAGCTTTCCCCTTCTTAATCACAAATTCTAAGGTGAAACAGTCACTTTTCCCTCAAGATTTTTAAAAATCATTTCTGCTTCTGCAACCTTTAGCTCTTCCTCATGGTGAGAAATAATTCCAGAATAAATGCTCCTCATGGGATCTTTTATTTATTGAAAAGTCAAATTATTGTTTAAGACGAGGTAAGAAATTATGAATTGCTTCCAGAGAGAGGGAGGAATGAGGGGAGGGGAAGAGAGAGACAGAGACAGAGAGAGAATAAGAATATGCTATAGCAAATGTCCAGATAATTGAAGTCATCTGTCATACCTGATGTTGTAGTGTCAGGATTGGAACCTAAAATATACTTTGATAACATTACTTATGTTCCTGCTTCTATTGATTTCCCCCCTGTAGCTTTTTGGCCTTTTCATTTATTTTTTTACCCCCTTATGAGTCTTAGATTTCTTCTCTACCTACTGACCCCTCCCTGGGTTTCTTTAAGTCCCAACCAAAACCCCACCTTCTCTAGTGGAAGCCTTCCCTAACTCTTCCTGATTCCAGTGTTCTCCCTTCTGTTAAACATTTCCTATTTATCTTGTGTATATCTTGCTTTGCGTTTATTTGCTTTCATGTTGCTTTCCTCACTAGTTCATAAGCTCCTTGAGGTACTGAGCTATCATTTGCCTCTTTTTATATCTCTGGCACTTAGCAATAGTAGACACTTAATAACATTTATTGAAAGATATAGATACCTTTTCTTAATATACATATATATGTTATTAGCACAGAATAAAAGCTCTGACTTTGTAGTCAATCAGCATGCATTTATTAAGTGTCTGCAACATGCCAAATACTGTGCTGAACACTGGTTATATAGAAAAACATTGCTCCTTTCCTCAAAGAGACCACATTCTAGTGGGAGAAACAACATTTAAGTAACTAGGGGTCTATAAGATATATATCCAGAGTAGATGGAAGGAAACCTCAGAGGGAAGGCATTGGGGAGGGATTTTCAGAAAGTAGAATTTGAACTGAGTCCAGAGAAGAGGTAGAGGTAAAAGGGTTTGGGGAGCAATTGGTGGGGGGAGGGGGAGGGGGGAAGGAAGAGTATTTCAGGTATGGAAGGGACAACCAGTGCAAAGTTATAGAGACAGGAGATAGATAGTATTGTGTGTAAAGAATACAAGTAGATTAGAGTAGCTGGATTGTAGAGTGTGTACCAGGAACAAAGGTTGAGAAGACTGGGAAGATGTTCTTAAAGAAGGTCTTCGTAAGTCAATGGAGAACTTTAAATGACTTTAAAACTTCATGTTTGACCCTAGGGAGCTGCCAGGATTTGTCAAGTAAGACAGAACTGCACTTCAGGAAACTTAGCAGCTAAATGGATCTTGCCTTGGAGTAGGGAGAGATTTGAGGCTATGAGGCCACCCAAAAGGATGTAGGTAGGTTAAAAATGAGGCCCTTAACTAGGATTATAGTGTAAGAGTAGAGGGAAGGGGATATATATGAGAGGTGTTGGTTAGAGAACAGACTGCATTTGTGGGGGGATTACCAGGGAGGAGACAAGGATGTCACTGGAATTGAGGGTCTGGGTGACTAGGATGCCTTTGACAATTATGGGAAAGTTGGAATGAGAGAAAGATAATGAATTCTGCTTTGGATATACTTTGGAGGTTTTTTCCGGGATATCTAGTTTGAGATTTCTAAAAGGCAGGTGGTGGTGTGGGACTGGAGCTCAGGAAATAAATTAGGGCTAGATAAATAGATCTGAGACTCATCTGCAAAGGGATAGTGATTGAACACATGGGAACTGATAAGATTACTGAGGGAGATAGTAGAGAGGGAGAAGAGGGTCCAGGACAGAGTCTTTAGGGACACTCATGGTTGGTGGGTGCAACATGGATGAAGGTCTAAGCAAGGAAGACTGAGAAGGAGAAGTTAGGCAGATAGAAGAACCAGAAGAGCACAGAATCAAGAAACCCTAAAGAGGAGAAAAGATCTTGGAGAAGCTTGTTATTAACAGATAAGAAAAACTAGCTCTCAACTGTCATAGGCTTCAGAGAGATAAGGAAGCATGAGAATGGAAGAAAGGCAAGATTTGGCAACTGAGAGATGATTGGTAATTTTGGAGATGGCTGTTTCAGCTAACTGATAAGTTTGGAAGCTAGGTTGCAGAGTAGAATAGAGGCACAAAGTTCAGTTGACTTTCTCAAGGAGTTTTTAGTTATGAAGAGGAAGAAAGATATCAGACAGTAGCTAGTATGGAGAGGAAGGTCAAACAAGAGTTTCATTTTTTTGTGACCAGCGTTTTATTTTTTGTGATCTTATGGGCTTCTCACTAAATAACTCTCAGGCTCATGCCCCCAACTCAGAATTTACTCTGGGACCATAAAAATGTGGTCATGTCATCTCAGTGAGACTGGCTGTGATGCTGGGATTAGAAGCTGTGGCAGCTGTGAACTTGGCCAGACAGACCCTAGGATTTCATGGCAGACAAGGAAGGCTTTGGGGCTGCCCATGAGGAGGATTTGGATGAAATGCACTTAGGCTACAAGGTTCCAAAGAAGAAGATGCTGCAGGAGATCTAAAAGCTTAACCAAGAGTCTAACCAAATACAAGCAAGACTTGTTGGGAACCATTACTGAGGTTATGGATCCCAACTTCCCCCATGTGCAGGGCACATGGCTGACACCGGTGTGTGAACTAGCACCTGGACCCATTACCATGGACATCTGGAGTTGGCCAAGAACAAGGTGTTTGTGCTGAGGGGAAGTGTGGACTACAAAGTGACGGTTCCCTTTAAGGTCAACAAGGAGATTGTCTGTAGCTTGAAGTATCTGTATCACACCTGTCACAAAGTGCCATGAGTGCATAAGGTCAGGTATGTGGTGGTATGATGGGCCAAGGACAGAGGAGTATGAGTTTTGTATACCAGTGGAGGAAGTCCCCAAGGGTCTACTCATTTGAGGCACCTACCGTATCAAGTCCTTCCTCATGAATTGAACAAAGCAGACTATCTGTTCTGGGAGTGGGACCTCAAATAAAAGACTGGAAGGACTGACCCCTCCCCCATCTTTGCCCTCTGATCCCTGTTGTAGCTGTCCCTGCCTGAGCCTTCAATGGGATCTAAGGTCACCCCTGGGCCAAGACATTCACTGACCAGGCTGGCAGGGATCTTGATAGGGGAGCTGAGAGCCTGTGATTGGATCATTAGTCCTTCCATTTGGGCTTTCCTCTGACCCCCAGAAACCTTCTCAGTCCAGAAAAGGGCTACTCCCACCCATGTATAACTCCTTCCTTCTCCTTAGAGGTCTCCCTCTTGGAGACCTAGCCCAATTTCCCCACCCCAGTAGGGATTCCAGAGTGCCTGACCTGATCCTCTTCCTCCATTACATGCCTCTCATAGTCATCCAAGCTCAATAGGAGGGGGTAGTTCTGTCACCCTTTCCTTCAACCCTTTCAAAAGACTCCTTTGTGTCTATACCAGGTTATACAAACCCTGTCTCCTGTCATTTTCTTACCTTGGTCCTTCCCACTCAGGGTTTAACAGCCATATTCTGGGTAGATATGTCCAGAGACAGGTGGGAGTAGAATGCGGGAGAACATGTAGGGAGCAGTATAAACCTCTAGGCATCTCTACCCACCTGCCAGCAGCTTGTGTCTGTAACCAAAACTCATCAGAATTGCCTTGTGTCCCTTGGCCCTCACCTCTCACCTGTCACATTCCTGTGGTGGCTCTAGCATTTCTGGGACTTGGCCACCTGAGAAGGGGGTGCTCCTGCTTGTCTCCCTGCTTCAGGCTATGGGGTTCCCATTCCCTCCTCCAATTAAGTGCTGTGTTCTCAACTGTTCCCACTACACTCCAGCAATTTCTGCCCCCCCCAATTTGATCATATCTAGGTTTCCTCAAAGAACAAAAGACCGTCAGCTCTCTTGTGGTTATTCAGCCTATAGAAATATTGAACATAAAACTTATTTGACTCCACAGAAAATGCAATGCACCCAAACCTGAACCCACACACAATCAAGGAAATTCTTCTTCCATCTTCAGTAGACCCGCCTCCTTATCTTATGCAGTTCTGGGGCTGATCCCTCCTTTGCTTAGGGCATGAAAAAAGAAATTTCTATAGGTATCCCTTCCACATAGCAGGCATTAGGGACACAGTGCCCTGTGATCTGGAAAACCTGGGTAAAAGTTTTTGGCTGTCCCTTTGGACCAGCTGACCTCTAAGATCTCTCCTTATTCTAAAGAGTTGATGACCTATGAAATGATGTCAAATACAAGGCCTACATTATACAATAAGAGGATCTCAGCATCTCTGTTTGCCCACATAAAAGGCTCAACACATATATAAAATGTTCAGAAAGCTGTTGGAAGAATTTTACTGGATGCTCAATTTTTTTCTTTTTAAAAATTTCTTTTGTTATCTATGTTTTAACATTACCTAACTCTTTTCCTCTCCCCTTCCCAGAGAGGCACCCCTTATAACAAATTTTTTTAAAGAAAATTAAAAGAAAAAAGTTAAGCAAAGCTGATAAGTATTTCAAAATAATCTGACATTGAGGTAATCAATCATTCCATACCAGTGGATACCCAAACCCTCCCACCTCTGCAAAGGGATGGGGCAAGGTGTCTTCTCATATTTCTTCTTGCTCTTTGTAATTTTGAAGCATTTATTTTCATTTGTGTGTTTGTGGGGGGGGGAGTTTGTTCTTTCCATTTATATTATTATCACTTGATTGTTTACCTGCCTCCTCTTTTGTTCCAATTTGCATCAGTTGGTGTAAGTCTTTCCATGTTTCTCTATTATTTCTGTCTATTATTTCTTATAGCAGAGTAATAATATGCCATTGCATTTATTCTGGCACCCTTTTAAATTTTTTACATTTTTTGTGTCCTTCTTTTATTCATGTTTTTTGTGTCTTATCTTCACATATATGACTTAAATCTGGATGAAATGAGGGATTTGACATTTCAAAGAGTGAAATTTTCCATGGGCTTACCTCAGTTAAAACGTGCAATTCGGGAACAGATAAGTTTTATTTTCTTTGCATGTGATTTTTGTGAAATTATCCCCATGTAGTCTATATTTTTTTTAGTCTGACACTAAATCAGACACATGTAATCATTCATTAAGCATTTATGTGTCAGACACTGTGCTAAGCACTGAGGAGACAAAAAGTCACATAAAATACTCCCTGTCCTCAAAGGATCCACAATATAATCAATACAAGTACAAAAAAAATCCTTATCCTCAAGGGGCTTTCATTCTAAAAGGGAAAGCAACAAAAACAAACAAGACCTAGGGATATACATATATCCAGAATAAATATAAAAAGAATTAATACAAATGTATGTAAAGTAGTTGGATGCCAAGTTATTTGGAAGGCAGAACTCTAGTTTTTAGGGTCAGGAAAGACTTGATACAGAAGGTCATGCTTCAGTTGCATCTTACTAGAATTGACTGACTCTGAGGGTGGGGATAAGGAGGGAATACATTCCAAGAATGGGGGATAGTGATCACAAAGGTAAGGAGGTGAGTAATGGAGTGTCTTTTGTGAAGAACTGAGAGAAACCTTGTTTGCCAGATTTCATAAGAATGAATGGTTGAAGTTAGGACTTCAAAAGCTGAACATAGGAATTTGTATTATCCTAGGAGTAGTTGAAAGCTCCTGGATATAAGTAGGGGAATCAAATGCTCAGATATGAACTTAGGGCAAGTGACTTTAGCATCAGGATGAAAGATGAACTGAATTGTCGAGAGGAGAGGCAGCAAGATCAATTGAAAGCTTACTGCAATAAACTTGAGATCTGAGGAAGGCCTGAACTAAAGCAATATATGTGTGAGAGGAGAGAGTAAATGTGAGTGATGTTGTGAAGGTAGAAATGAAGTTAGAAAATCTGTTAACTGATTATATGTGTACAGTGAAATATAGTAAGGTGTTCAAGATCATTCTGAGATTATTATGAACTTGCAATACTGAAAGGACGGTAGTGTCCTGAAAGAAACATGGAAGATACTATTGTTCCATAAGAAATTATGAGCAGGTGGATTTCAGAAAGCCCTGGAAAGACTTACATGAATTGATGCTGAGTGAAGTGGGCAGAACCAGGAGAACATTCTATGAAGTAACATCCACATTGTACAGTTACTAACTTTGATAGACTTAGCCCCTCTCAGCAATGCAAAGATTTCAGACAATTCTGGAAGACTTATGATGGGAAATGCAATCCACATCCAGAGAAAGAAGTATTGAGTCTGAATGTAGATCAAAGCATACTACTTTGCCTTTTTTATTTGTTTGTTTTTTTCTTTCTCGTGGTTATTCGCTTTGGTTCTGATTCTTCTTTACAACATGACAAATGTAGAAATAATTTTAATATGGTTGTACATGGATAGCTGGTATCAGATTGCATACTTTCTTGAGGAGGCAGGGAAGAGACCACAGGGGAAAAATTTAGAACTCAAAAATCTCATAAAAGTGAATGTTGAAAGCTAAAAATAAATAAAAAGCAACAGGGAAAAGAAGAAGATTTGGACAGAAAGATGAGGAGTTATCAGACAGGTAGAAGGTGAAATAGAAGAGAATAGCATTACAAAAACAGAAAGGAGGAAGTGTCTGGGAGGAAGAGGGTGATGAACTATACCCAATGTTTCGGAGAGTTAGAGAATATATTATTGCCTTCTAATTCAACAATCTCATTGACTCCCAGTCTTCCTTAGTCACATACAGGAAATGTTACTAGATGTTCTCACCATCAACCAAAAATGTTACAGGTTCACAATGAAGAAATCAGAAATTTCTTTTTATGACTAACCTTCTATTACTGTAGCTTTCCTCAGATCTCACTCTTCCGAAACCATAATTCTTGGCCCTTCAGTGTAGCCACCAGTCTCTACACCCCTCAGTAATCCCCATATCATAAATTTGAAGGAACTCCTACAACTACATCAGGATATTTTGCTTGTCCATTCATTCTCATTTAATCCTACATAATTAGTATGCACACCATTCTTTTGCTTCTGTGATTTTTTTTTATTTTACAGCATTTCATAGTTGTCTTTCCATATTGCTTTCTCTTCCTCACTGTTGTCAGTCTAAATTGGATTATTATTACAGACTTCTATTTGCTGTGGTCTAGAGAACTCTTAATAAGAAAATGCCCTCTATCAACATAGATTAGCAACTGTTCTGCCCAAGTAACTTGCCCAGGGTCACACCAGTCTTCCTTATATTAATGTTGTCTTTCTACTTTCCATGCCACAATGCCTTCTAGTTTCCTAAGTGATATTTTTATAATCTTATCAATATAGTCAAGTGCCAAATATCTTATCATCTCTTTCCAAAGTGATTTCCTGATATTCTAGCCCTTTATTTTGATTCTAACCTAGTTATCTTGCCTATATCTTGGAACATAATCTATATATAACTTTGATCAGCAAAGGAGTGAAAATATCATTTAGGGGACTGATATAGTTTTTAGGTGAAAAGTTCTGAATTTTTGTTTTTTGACTTCCTGGCCATTTCTAGACCATATTGCCTTCACTCCAACCATCCTATTCTTCTTTCTCATCCTCCTCCTACTTGAACCTTGGACTCATCCCCTGGGATCCTAGGTCTGATAACTGAGCTTTCACCTTACCTTGCATGGCACCAAGTCTCCGCATTACTTTCCTGACTTTTCTAAATCATGCTGTCATCTTGCCTCCCTTTCATTTCCCCATTGCCACTTGAGGGCAAGCAATGTCTTGCTTGTTTCCTTAGCTCTTAGCACAGGGCCTGGCTCATAGTAAACGCTTAATAAATGCTATTTCATTCATTTAAGTAGTTTCAGTTGCCACCTGTCGCAAAATATTTTATCCATATGGACTACAAAATATAAAGCTTTAGTTTTTCTCAGCTGTAAATAAGGATAATGATTCATTCTCTACCTCAAAGGATTGCTTTCAGGAAAAGTGCTTTGTAAGCTTTAAAGTGGTTTATAAATGTGAGCCCTGAGATCATTAATAATAATCATCATCATCATTAATTGAGATAATTGATTTATAGAGATACCCTTTTTGTGATGCAAATGGTAGGAGTCTATAAAATACTTGAAATTAATCTGTATCCTGATCTGTTTCAGAAAAAAAAGTTTCAAATTTTAATTCATGATTCATTTTTAAATCTTACCTTCCAGTGACCTAATTTTTTTTTAACATTTCCATAAAAAGACTGAGCTAACATGGAGTAGAGGTCAGCAAAACCAATTGCCAATCAGCTCAAATCTTTATCCCTCTACCAAAAATGAGTTCCATTTTGGGAATTCCCTTTTCCCTTCCAGCATGAGCCTTAGAGGTCTGTTCTATCCCATTACGGGACCACAGAAAGAGAGCCTAGTCTGCTTTTGAGGACTGATCTAAAGCTTCTTTTGGGTAAGAATGGGATATAAGTCTGGACCAGATCTTGGAGCTTACCTTGTATCTGTTGTAGAGTTGAGCCAAACCCACAAGTCAACCTCAGCACTGACCAACCCTTCTCAGAGTCCTTTTTGCTACAGATGACTCACAATTTGGCCCAACATTTTGTGACCACTTGGAATCAAGCCTACTCCTCTGAGGAGCTTGGAGTCAAAATATCCTTGGCAAGGGATAGTCAGAAGTTGAGCATTGAGAAAATGGTTATTCCTCTCATAGAATTTTGCCTCAGAACTAATTGTCAGGCAGATAGGAATGGCAATTTGGTATGTTTTCACAACTTTCGGATGATATAATCCATACATGTTCATTTAGAAAATGAAAATCTAAACGTAGAAGAGTTGAAAGAATGGGACAAGGTGAAAAGATTATTTTATATGGAGCCAATTCAACAGTAAGTCAAATGGACAACACTTAAGTGCCTACTGTGTGTGATATAAGGCAGGATGGTCTGCCCTGTAACCTGTACAAATTCCTGTGAGTGTCCTTATTTCTTTTTTGGCTTCCATACCTCCTCTCCCTTAGGAGGTCTAACTTTTTATAGTCTGGACCCAGACTGTCAGGTGGTCTAGGAAACTCCTACTACAACAAGGTAGAACAGTACCCTGCCTGCCCTGAGGCATTGTCTCTAATGTTCTGTTACCTTTGTGAGGCACTATTCTAGTCACTGAGAATATAGATTTTAAAACAAAACAATCCTGCCCTCAAAGTGCTCACATTATACTAGGAGTTAGAACACAGACACAAGAAAGTAAGGCAATACACACACACAAATAGTATCTGTATTGATATAGATGTATGTCTACATGTGTGAATATAACATGTGTATACACACATATAAATTACAAGAGGGAGAGTGTGCTAATAACTGGGTATATCAGGTATCCATGCTATACTTTGTAGGAAGACAGGTAATTCTACAAGGTGGAGGCAAAGAGGGAATCCATAATTTCAAAGCACAAAAATGACAATCAACTAAAGTCTAGATTATCTCAGGTTCCATGGAACCTCTGGCTAGGATCCAGAGCCCTCCCCCATTTGCTCCCATTTGTACCACTTCTCCTATTCAGCACGATCTTACTTGGCTAGGGAAATAGAGCCCCTCCAAGTATATTCAGTGCTCAGGGTCATCAATAGAAATCTCAGTCTCGGGCCAATCATTACTGATAAAGTCTCCAGCTCCCCTAATCAGCTCAGCATGTCCACAGCTTAACTGAGTGTCAGTAACTGAAACCCAGACATGAAGGATGATCCTTTTACACTTCTTGCTAATTGCTGCCAGACTCTGTTGAGTCCACCAGATTAACCCGTAAAATCCCTTACTTTATGCAGAAGGCTGCACACTAAAATTGGTTGTTTTATGTTTTTTACTGCAGCTCTTTTAGTACTTTTAATTGTACACATACAAATACAATCTCACTTTTACTGTAGTCTTCCCTGAAACATTGGTCACAGTTTCCCTTGGTGGCTATGTGTGTTCCCTTTAGGAGATAGAGCACTAGATTGAATGGCCCTTGAAAGTTCCCGTTGGTCTAGAGTGGAGTTCTCCCAGGCTGTAGTTATTCCCTTCCTTTCAGTAAATTCTCCAAAACCAATGAACCGAAGAGTAATTGCATTAGTAATAAGAACACAGTGGAAACTTTTTGTAGCCTTGCGCCATCTTGTTGAAGTCACAAACTTCAGCAGCACATCTGCTCTAGACGACTCTCAAATTCTATTCTGTAAGCAGCTGGAACAGTGGTCTGCTTCAAGTAATTCGAGAAGAAATGCTTTATGATTCATACTCCTTAAGAAAAGTATCAGATCAGTGAGACAAATATATATATATATATATACACATATATATGTTTGCATTTTTCTGCATTTCTGTCTTTCTCTCACCGTAATTTCATGTTGTTTTATTGCCACCTTTTGCTGACATTCATCTGTATGTTGAAGTAATATGTGATGTGTAATGATGGTGTCCTTTTAACCAAATGATGGCTGAGTAATGGAAGCCAGAGCTAGGTTACACTTGGTGTTTGCTTCTAGGTCTCTATGGACAGTAGTGAGGCCAAGAAAAAGCCATTAAAATATTTCCACTTCACTCCTTTCTCTCTTCTCCCCTTTCCACCCCTGCCATCTGTAATAGATTTGAAATGTTCCAATAATTTCAAATCTAAAAAAAAATTCCTAGGATTTACCAGAACGCACACACAACATTCCTGAGTCGGCATGAGCACATCTCGAGGCAGCACCAGCCTTGCACCTGTTTCTTCTGTTCATGGAATTAAATCTCTTCATGCACCTTGGCCAAGAATTCACATCTTTAAGAATCCAGCAGTGAGTTCAAAACAACCTAATGGAGATGGGATTGATTCTGAGGGTTGAGTCATAGGAGATACATGACTCTTGGCTGTCTCAGTGGTAAGTCCTCAGGGAGGATTTGGAAGTAGCCAGACAATAATAATTAGCCAGGAGAAATTGCCCCCATTTCACATTGTATGTGACCTTGGGTAAGAGAAGTCACTTATCATATGTGCTTCATCTTCTGTCAGTTGGGGATAATGAAAG
>JAQQSW010018216.1:0-11294 GCA_028646575.1 Pseudocheirus occidentalis | reverse complement strand
ATTAGAAAGAACTGAGTAGGAACACTGACTTAAACCCTGCTGTTTTTCTCTTTCTTTCTTTTCGGTTCAAGTTATTTTTTTCTTCACAAAATAACTAATATGGAAATACTTTACATGACTGCAGATGTATTCTATTTCTGACTGCTTTCACACTGTGGGAGGGGCAAGTGGAAGGAAGCAGGTTGAGACCTGGAAATTCGAACTTTAGAGGGAAAAAAATGAATGTTAAAAAGGTTTTATATGTCATTTGGAAAAAATGAAATGTTATTTTCAAAAACACTAATACCCAATGGCAGATAGGTTGCCAGTAGATAAAACACTGAGTTTTGTTCAACATTAGACATTTATTAGCAATGTGACCCTGGAGAAGTCACTTAAACCTATTTGTCTCAGTTCTTGGGGAAGAAAACAGCAAACCTCTCTAATATCTGTGCCAAGAAAATCCCAAGGAATATCACCAAGAGTCACAACTGACTCAAATAATTTAAAAAAATAACAGATACGTATTCCCCAACAGATAAAAGGTTATGAACAAAAACTTGTCTAAAGAATTTCCAAGTATTCCCACCAACAGGAAAAAACGCTCCAAACCAATAATACAAGCAAACCAGAACAACTCTGAGGCTTTTTCCCATATGCTGCAAAATTAACAAAAATAAAAAAAATGTCAGCAGTCAAGTGTAGGAGGGGTTGTGGTAAGACAGGCACACCAAGACAATGCTGGGGGACCTGGGAAATGGTGGAAGATCATGAAGGTCTGAGTTCAAATCCAACCTCAGACACTTATCAGTTGTCTTACACTGGTAAGTCACTGAACCTCTGTTTGCCTCAGTTTCTAGAACTGTGAAATAAAGATGCTAAGAACTCCTCCTACACACAGCTGCTGTGAAGATGATCAGAAGGGGATTTGGGGGAGAAGGTGCCTCATTTCATTTTGTCTTTGCCTTTGAGCCTGATGTCTCCTTGACAAGAACTGAGTATCTCCTTCCCTACCCCCCATTCCCATATTGGAAAAGAAAATCCTCAGGACTTTGAACAGTTCCCCAATTTCAGCCCTTTTCCTAAGTTGTCTCTAACAAGGTAAAGGGGCAAGTTAAGGCCTCCTATAAAGAATAAGATTGTACAAACCAAGGCCCAACTCAATAGGACCTTTCTATTACTCTGAGTTATTTTGGAACAGAAAATCCTGGGAACATGAGAGCTGAACTTCTTCTGTGACCCCGGTTAGGACCTTGAGAAGAGACATGATTAACTGCCCCACTCCTGGAACTACACATTCCAAGGGAACATTGCTCTTAGGGGGGGCCCTTGGAGGGATTGGCCTCCTTCCCCAGCCTCACACAAGACATGATGCTTGCTAAAAAATCTCCTGGCAGTATAGCTTCTTTGTCCTCAGCTCCAGTTCAACTGTAAATTCAGACCCCAAACTAGAATCTAACCCATGGAGAAGACATCCTGCCTGGGAATCTCCTGAGCAGAACCCTGATGGCTGTACCTGGAATTCCCCAGCTTGTGTCGTCAGGTGTTGGGGCTTCCCCACCTCAGTGATGACTGTAAATATGTATAGATATATTCTCCTATGTAGCTGGAGCCCTGCCTGTCTGAGCAGGACCCTGACGGGTGGTCAGGTTTGGAGCTTCCCCCATTGGTGATGATTTAGGTATGGATGTGTGTGTGTGTATGTATAAATATATGTGTGTGTGTATATGTATACATATATGTCCACATAATAGAGATAGATAAATATAGATACATATATAAATCATAGTTGATCTTATTTTGCTATTCCTAAGCCTTTACTCTGTTATCTCGCTTCTTCCCACTTGCCTAGATTCTAAATTAACTGTATTGGATCTTTTGAAGTGCCCAGTGTTCCATTCATGTGAATCCTGAACCTCCTCAATCAGGCACAAGGGGAAGCCCTTCACATATGCTAATACACTAACACCTAAAGGAAGCTCTCTTTTCTTTGGCCTGGTCCAAACAGCTCTACTAAGGGCTGGTGAATCCAGGTGAGTGTGACCCAGAAGCCAACTTCACCTGTTTTCTTGTGTTGCTGTTATTTCCAGAAACACTGGACCAGAGGATGCAGGAGACAGGAACCCCGGTCCCAAACTCTGGGCATAATATTTGCTCCTTTCAACCCTGACTGCCCTCTCAGTGTGCCCTTCAGAGTCAAACCAGCAACAAGAGAGGAGGGGTCAGTGTGCAGCAGACAGATAAAGTGTTGGTCCAGTACAGAACAACTTGGGGGACCAGCAGAGCATCCTGCTTTCAAGGTCTGGCAGGGAGGGCTTGGCCAAAGAGGGAAAGGGGAGGGGGGTGCAGTTCTACGGATGTGGGGGAGGGGGGTGCTAGGCATGGATACATGGAGCAAAGAGGAGACCCTCCACAGGACAGAGGAATGAGTAAAGTGGTCGTCCTTGTGCCTCGGGGGTTATGAGGGGAACCTTAGTAAGAGCACACATTAGGGCAGTAATTGGGATGGGGGAATGAGGCCAAAGTGGCTCAAATCAATTCAAAACACAGGAGAGAGCAGGCAGGGTTGTTACTACTGGTTTCAACTTTTTGTATATATTTGTAAAGAAACCATCCTTAGAGTGGGGGTTGCAAGCTTCTAAGTCTGTGGAAATGGCCTCTTTGGCTAATGTTGGTCCAGTCTGAGCACAGTGCACTCACCTGGGCTGGGTATCTGCAGGTCCCAGGGGCCATTCCCTCTGGCTCCAAGCTCCCTGCTGGGGCCAGGCCTGGGTCTTCTGCAGCCTCAGCTGGTGAGGGAAAAGGATCCAAGAGGGTCAGAGTCCTATCCTTTTTTTCCAGGTCAGAAGGCAGATCTATAAAGAGATTAACAAAGGGTCAGGCCCTGCCCTGGGGGCCTTCTCCTTCAGAAAAGGAAGAGTCAGAAGGAGCTTGGAATCCCAGGTAGCATGAGACTGGTCAGAGCCTCAATGGCTCCAGACCTACAGATCTCCCCCAAGTTGGTCCTCTGCCCTCCCTGCCTCCCCTCTCCACAGCTCACACACACACACACACACACACACACACACACACACACACACACACACACACACACTCTACCTAGACAGCAGACTGACTGCTTGATCCAAGGAGGAGGGAAGCTCAGGAAAATTGGGGACAGGGAGGACTCTGGGATGGAGCCACCAGGTAATGATCATGAGAACCCTGAAGCTGGGAGCAACCCAATCCAGTCTGGGATTGAGCCCCCTGTGAGGGGATCAGAGGGCTGGAAAAGAAGAAGGGACAGGGGAGCAGGAGGCCCGGAAAAGTGGAGCACTAGTAGGGGCTTCCAGGAAGACATTCTAACCTACCTCCTGGCAGGCAGCTAAGGGACACTCAAGGGACAGAAGGGCTACAGGGGGACACTGAGCCTGGGAAAGCAGGAGGACTGTGTCGTAAGGTCTAACTGGGATCCGCGGAGGACTCCTGGGACCCTCAGGGGGAGCTTAGGCTTGGAATCCCTAAAGGGAGACCAGACACAGGGAGCAGGTTTCTGGAATGTGTTAGGGAAGCAGCCTGGGAGCCATGGTTCCAGGGGAGGAGGGCCAGGCAGGAGCTTTGGTTCTTGCATACCAAGTGGGTTCCTCAGGGCAGGCAAGAATTTTGGATCTTTACAGGGGAATTGGTCTGAAGGAAGAACAACTGAGTCTCTGCCTAAAAGCAGGGGGTAGAGAGACAAGAAATGTGGTTAAGGTCTGAATTTTGGGAAAGACTGACTCACTGATGAACCCAAGGAGTGTGTCCATGGAAGTCTGGAAATAACTGGGAATCTGCAAAGAGCTAGTGGAGGAAAGCTCATCCAACAGCCAGTCCTGGGAGGGCAGCATGGAGCCAGCTAAACGCAGAGTACACTCACCATGTGGTCAGAAGAGAATGAGACCCAATGGCTAGAGCAGCAGAAGTCAGGAGCTGTGGGTGTGGATGCAGAATTCAGATCTGCCTGGGACCTGCACCCATAGCTGCTTCCAGAAGGCAGAGATATCTCAGCTCCAGGGAAGGCAGAGAGTTGTCAGCTCCAGGGAGGACAGGGAGATCTCAGCCTGATGGAATAAGGCAGAGAGAACTGAGCTCCACGGAAGGAGGAAGGAATCGCTCACTTGAACTGGAAGAAGGTGGAGGGATCTCAGGTCCAGGAAAGCCAGATGGATCCCAGCTCCAGGGAGGGCAGAGAGATGTCAACTCCATGGAAGAAGGCAGGAATCCGTCACTTGCAAGGGAAGAAGGTGGAGGGATCTGAGCTCCAGGGACAGCAGAGGGATCTCAGCTCCAGGGAAGGCAGGGATATCTCAGCTCCAGGTGTGGTACTTGCCCTCACCAGCCTCCCCAGATCGGTTCCCTTCCCCCATTCTGCCCTAGTCAATGATCTTCTTCCTGTTTCCTTGTGGAAGTGGGCTGGAGGGGCCCCAAGGTTTCCCCATCTACGAAACTTAAAATGTGTCCTAGCCAATCCCCATACCTATTTAGAATCAGGCAGTGCTTTCATATACCGGTGGTCTGAAGTGCATAAACCCTGTTTGATTTGGGCAAGGTCAGATGTAGCCCGAACAGCACAGGCTAAATAAAATCTACTTCCAAAATTTGCACTTGGTGTCTCAGGCTTCTTTTGGCACAATACAGGGAAGAAGGCAGGAATGCTTTGCTTGCAAGGGAAGAGGGTAGAGTAACTTGGTAGACCAAGTTCCAGTTTTCAGCCAGCCCCCTCTGGGAGGGTCCTCCCAGCCTTGGCCCAGCCCCTGAGGTCCCAGGATAATCCTTTTCTTCCAATTTCTCCCAGAGTGGATACCCAGCCTGCCTCTCTTCCCCAACCCTGCCCTCCCTCACCTGGAATGCCTGGGCCGCTGGGAAGAGCCCTCTCCTGCCCTAGACCCCCTCCCAGGCCCCCAAACTCCACTCCAGGACTCTGATTCCACCAGGGCCCCCACCCACCAGGCTGGCCATCTCTGAGAGCGCCTCCTCCCTTTTGCCTCTGATTTCTTATCAGAGGACAAATGGGGCACTTTCCTAGTTCTAAGAAGTGAACTAGGGAGAGGAAACCAAAAGATTTAGGATTCCTAAGAGATTTAAGGCAAAATGGAGCTTAGTTCCAAAGTAGAGGTTGTTAAAAAAAAATGCAGCCAGTTGGTCTTCACATTCCTCCTAATCTAAATCAGAGAGTGGGCTCCTTTAAAGCCAAATGAACAGCAAGACTTGAGCTCTTTATAAAAGCCTTTCTACACTGACTACATTCATAAGGTTTCTCTCCATTGTGGATTCTCTGATGTTCAGTAAGTCTAAATTTCCATATGAAAGCCTTTCCACAATGATTACAGGCATAAAGTTTCTCTCCAGTGTGGATTCTCTGATGAATAGTAAGACTTGAGTTGTGTATAAAAGCCTTTCCACACTGGTTACATTCATAAGGTTTCTCTCCAGTGTGGATACTCTGATGCTTAATAAGTCTAGATTTCCATATGAAAGCCTTTCCACACTGATTACACTCATAAGGCTTCTTTCCAGTGTGGATTCTCTGATGTTGAACAAGAATTGACCTTAATCTGAAAGCTTTTCCACAGTGATTATATTCACAAGATTTCTCTCCAGTGTGGATACTCTGATGTTTAGCCAGACTTGAACGATCTCTGAAAGTCTTTCCACACTGATTGCACTCATAAGGTTTTTCTCCTGTGTGGATCGTCTGATGTTGAGCAAGTCTAGATTTCCATGTGAAAACCTTTCTACACTGATTACATTCATAAGGTTTTTCCCCACTATGGATTCTCTGATGTTCAACAAGTGTGGATTTCACTCTGAAAGCCTTTCCACATTGATTATTTTCATAAGGTTTCTCTTCAGTATGGACTTTCTGATGTGTGGCTAAATGGGACCTCTGTCAGAAAGGCTTTACACATTGATTACATTTATAATGTGTCTCTTCCATGTGGACTTTCTCATATACAGCTGAATGAGGACTCTGTTTGAAAGCCTTTCCACAGTCATTGCATTTATAAGGTTTCTCCCTACTGTGAATTCTCTGATGGATAAGAATGGAGGAGCGTTGACTAAATGCTTCATCACATTCATGATACTCGTGTGTTTTCTTTCGAGAATGAATTTTTCATAGCTAATAAGGGATAACTGTTGACTCACGTCCTTCCCATAATGATGACAATCATATGGTTTCTCTCCTATCTGGACTCTGAGAAATAAAGCACAGATTTCTCTCCTAGTGACTTCACAGGGACCCTGACGCATGAAAGTTTCCTCATGGTTTTCATTCACAGAAATGTTTGGTTTTTCAGCATTCTCTTGCATTTCAGGTCTAATCTCTCCTGCCAGAAAGAAATAATAAAATATATACGAAGAGAAACATGTACACACACAAACACACACACACATATCAATGTAATCACTTTAATCCTTTGGATAAGGAAAACTAACTGATAAATTCTCACTGACTTGAATAAAGTCTTTGAAAGAGCACATATTAGAAAGTCTAACCCCCTTGGCTCTTTTGGGAGAGTTCCTGACCCCAAATTCTTATATCCTACTTCCCCAGGAAAAAAGAAAATTCTTCAAAGTTCAACGGACAGAATCAGTCATTTTAAAACATCATTAGTTTACATCTGAAGGATAACTTGATTTACAAAGACTGTCAGAAACAATGACACTGGATCCTCACAAACACCAATGACAACAGCTGGACCAACATTCTCATTATATTCACAAGTCAGGCCATGAGCTCAGAATATTGGAGTGAACTGACCCACATCTGAGGAGCTGAGACTGCAACTGCAACTCTGCAAGTGGGCCTGCTCTGTCCATAATACTAGAGGGCCTTTCTCCATCAAACTTTCTTTTGCTATTAAGAAAATTTATATTATTATAGCATGTTGACTATTTCCCTTCTTCTATTTGACTCTTGCTATTTCCCCTGACACAGAATGATATTGAAGAGAGGCCAATTAATAATGCCATGATGGTCTCTAAGTGTTCAAGTGGAAAGAAGCATCAACCAATGTGGAAAGCTTCACCATCATCTTATTTTAAGAAATTGCCACAGTCATCCCCAACCTTGAGCAACCACCAGGCTGATCAGTCAACGGCCATCAACTCTGGACAAGAGCTTCCACAAACAACAAGATTATAGCTCCAGGAAGGCTCAGATGATGGTTAGATTTTTATAGCAATTATGCATTTTTTAATTAAGACACGTACACTGATACACACAATAGTATTGCATACGTAATAGACAACAGAGTAGTGTAAACAGAACCTTTATATGCAACAGGAAACAAAAAAAGTTCATGTGACTTGTTTTTCACTCTATTAACTTACTTCAGTGCTCTGGAAGCAAACTAGCAATATCTCTGAAGTGTTTTCTTATCCTTCTTATTAGCCTCATTCCTTGAATTCCCATATATCCCACTGAACCAGATTTCTTTCTCCTTCGAAACACCCTCTTTTCTATGAATCAGCTAAGACCAAGGTTACCAATCTGTTGCTTCTTTTCAAACCATCTCCACATTGGCATGTCAGATTGGAAGCTCCTTGATAGCATGGATGGACTTTACCCTTTAAAAAGCTGAGCTGAGTGCCTAGAAAGCTGGAGTTGCTTAATACATGCATATTGAGTGGTTGACTCGACCCAGGGCAGACACGAGTCCTGAACCTCTACCACAATCCAAGTGTTCTATTCTCTCAGTTGGCAAATGCATTTTCTGGCCCACATACTTTTCTGGCTCTTACACTATAACCCATGTAGTGACTGACCTTTGTCAGGTTTGAATCCTGCTGGGCCCCGACCAGACCTTGAGTGAAGATCACAGAGACTTCTTTCTAGCTCTGGAAACATCACATGCCATGGGACCCCTGAGAGGTTTTGCCTCCCGTTTCCTGAAACCAAGACTACTAGTCAGCTAAAAGAATTTGGTCAATGATTCTTCAAGAATGGCCAAACATGGAGCCTCAGACATCAGGCGGTGATCTCAGGTTCGTCATTTATGTGAAGCCTAGTCTTGGATTAATTCTAAGTAAAGCAGCAGCTTTTGTAATTACTGAGATGCTGCTGAACGGAGAGAGGAGAAATCATAAGGCCAGGCTGTCTGGATCTGAAACATATTTGGGCTACATAAGCTCACTATAGCAAGGCTATTCTTTAACACCTCACTAACTGACTCCCTTTGGGCAGCTAGGAAGTAGAGAGGATAGAGTAATCGTCAGGAAGACTTGAGTTCAAATCCAGCCTCAGACACTTACTTACTCTGGGACCCTCAGTAAGTCACTTAGGCTTCTTGGTCTCAGTTTCCTCATCAATGAAATGATGCAGAAAAGCAAATGGAAAAACCCCTCCAGGATCTTTGCCAAAAAGACCCAGATGGGATCGTGAAGAGCCAGAAGTGCCTGAACAACAACATGACTGACTCACTAGCAAGAGGATCGAATGTAAATCCTTTGCAGGGCTGTTAATCATGTACCACTTCATCATCTGCCCTCCTCCTCCTCTTTTAATTTTCTTTCATCTTATTGTCCCCCCAGATATGCTCTAAGTCAGTGGTGGAGTGCTCCCCTGTGTCCTGTGAAGAGGACACTCCACCTCCCAACCCTGTGGGCATTCTGGGCCATCCCCGTGCCCAGGATGCTTGTGCTGGCTTCCCTGAGGTCCCAGCTAGAGCCCACCTTCCACAATAAGCCTTTCTAGTACTCCTTAGTCTTAGGGCTTTCCCTTTCTCAGTGAGCTCCAATTTGTGTAGTCTCAAACAGGTTTCTACATGTTGTTAGCATGTTGTCTGCTCCGTCAGTCTGAGAGCTCCAGGAGAGCAGGGGATGTTCCCTGTATCTCTTTATATCCCTGGTGCTTATCAGAAGGTCTGCCACATAGAAGGCACTTAATAAATTCTCACTGACTTGAATAAAGTCTTTGAAAGAGCCCATATTGGAAAGTCTAACCTCCTTGGCTCTTTTGGGAGAGTTCCTGACCCCAAATTCTGAACAATGGCTTTTTATAGGATAACAGATATATGACTAGAAGGGCATCAAAAGGCCCTGTTGTCCAAATCCCTCATTGTACAGATGGGGAAAATGAGGTTTAGTGGTCCAATGATTTGTCTAGGATCCCATTGCTAAAAAGTGTGTTAAAAATATTTCCAAGTCAGGCCTTCTTGCTCCCAAATCTAGCACTTGCTTCACCCTCACATCAAGGAGCCTCTTGTCACAGCTTTCATATACTCATTTTCACCTGACTCACCTGGATGGCAGCTCCTCAGGTCTTCTTGCTCCAGCAGCCATGGGGCTTCTCCTGGCTCAAAATGAGAGGTCAGGTCTTTTCTGGGAACTGGCAGTCCTGGGCATGGGGAACCAGGGGTGAGGAGGGAGGAAATTTTGTCATTTAAGTCTCCTTAGTGAAAAGAGTGTGCATGTAAAGCTCCTCCATTCTGAGAATCACTCCATCATGTTAGCACACATCTGGCTTATTCTCCAATTAAGGTTTCGAAAGGTAGTAACCCAAACTAGGATAGGCCAGATCAGCCTTGAGTTCCTGAAAATCAGAGTCTGTTGAACCTTCTTTGGCCCTGTCACTTCCCCTGCTCCTGACTCCCTCACCTATAAAAACCTTGGAATTCTACAGGGAGCCTTCTTCACCTCTTCCAGTGAGATTCTCTCACTGGGGACCTCAAAGAAAGTCAGTTATTCCAAATTCTGATTCGGGGCCAGTCTTTTTTTCCTGTCACTGACAGAGGCTTCCAATCAAAGAGTACAGCATTGTTCCCAGAAGTCCTGAAGCAACGTATCCATAGCATTTAGTTTGGGAACTTTGGGGAGAGATGGGGAGATCACGGAGCCAAATGGAGATAAAAAGAAAAATTGATTGTGGTTCACTTTCTTCATAGGACAAGGGAATCATTACATAGATTCCATCATCTGGAAATTAGAGGCATCTGGTAGTACAGAGGAGCCCTGGTCCAGGAGCCAGGAATGACAGGGATTATATCCAGACTCAGACAGTTACTAACTGTGTGCTCCTAAACAACATTTGGGACAACGTAAAGGAAGAAAAAAGACAAATGTGCTCTACCAAGTAAACATGGGAGTCAAAAACTGAGGCTTTTCACAGAGAAAAATGTCCTAAATACATGGCCCAGCCCAAAGAGGAAGGGGTGTAGGAAAAAACTGCCTGAGCAGGAAGTGTCCTTACCCATAGAGAGCAGGTTCTGGGCATTCTCCAGCATGCCCTCCTTGTACAACTCCTTCTGAGGAGGATCCAAGAGGCCTCACTCCTCTGGGGTGAAGTCCACAGCCACATCGGGGAATGTCACCAACTCCTACATCAACAAAAGTCACAAGCTTTACACTTGAAGGAGACTCCAGAATTCTTGTAGTTCAATCTTCCTCAAGTGACAGGAGAAGACTGTAGTACAGAAAGGGGATTTTTTCAGTAGTTGTACCTTCAGGAGTGTCAGAGTCAACACTTGAAACCACAGTCAATAAGGACGCCAAAGGACGTTTGAGAAAAGCATCTTACATGGTGAGTTAGAATAAAGTTTAAAAGGTCTTACTATGCAATGTGCCTCCCTGTAGAATGTGTGTGAAAGTATGTATTAGAAGTATGGGGCAGGAGCATCTGCAGAGGAGAAAGAGAGATGATGGAAATTTCTGGATTGTGTGGGAAGCTCGCTTGTACAGGGTAGTCTGGGAAGGGGCAGGAATGTCTGTGTGATGATAGCAACGTGAGGAAAGAGAAAGAAAGGGTATACTTGATTTCCTGAGAAGCTGGAACCAAGTCTTCTCTAGACCTAACACAGAAAGGATGTGTAAGACACAGTAATTACCATCAGGACTGAAGTGAGGGATATGAGACTTTCTGGCCAAGTGAAGCAGAAGTAGCTGTTGGCACTTTGAGGGTTGAGGCTGCCCCGGTGTTATGGGCCATGGCCAAAACATCTCAAGACTTTCTTTTATGATTTTCATTGAGCTATGCCATGTATTTCTTTATTATAATATTTGGGTACCGTGGTCATTTTTGGTCCTCTTTGTGCTTGAAGAGAACCAAATGACATGCCAATGTCAGGGTCAATGTGTGTCTGACCACAGATGATCAGCCTAATGGGGCACAAAAGGCTCAACCAGAGGCTGGGCACAAAACATCCATGTGAACATCTGGGGTGGAGATGGCTCTCAATTTGGAGATATTCCCATTCTTTTGAGTTACTCCAATCCTGCTTTTCTCACATGGCACAACACATTCTTTGAGGTGGGCAAGCCATCCAGGGTGGTCCTTTGTCAGCATCTACAGTGCCTCA